>CM076569.1:517546459-517677760 GCA_034641835.2 Pinus albicaulis
TAGCACGTAATACTCATAATAGTGCATTAAATGTATGAGCAACAAGTCAACACTACTTCTCCATGATATCTATTTTTTTCTTATTATGAAGTTCCAACCTACTAGAAATAGTTCAGTATGGTGCCCCCTTTGTAATAACTTGTTGTTTTCCTTTAGTAACCATATATATCTATTGATTGTTGTTTGTATGGATGAAATACAAACATTTCATAGAATGATCCTCCTTGAGCACACCCTCTCCAAGACTATTTACCGTTTGCACGATTGAAGCATGAAATATGCCGATAATAATCCCTTTTGACTACATCACCTCTCAATATTTACCTTTCTCATTGTAATAATTACCATGTGTGGATGAAAATAGGTATAATTCGACTTCATGAAGAAAAGAAATGATGCATATATGGCTAGGTTGAGTTTCATCATGTGGATTTTGCAAGATGAGGCTCACATGCAAGGTGTGGGAATAAAGGTTTATTTTCTCTAAAATAGTATGATGCCTAGAGAGGATATAATAAAAAAGGATAAGGTGTATAAAAATAGAAAAAGTCCCTCAAGAAAGGCATCACTTCCTAGGCTAGATTAGAGCTCTAGGCATCCTCCAATTTTGAACAAAATACGATGGTGGAATTTCAAATAAATTGATGCCCTAACTATCACACCAAGAGGGAACCCTTGATGCTCCTTTGACTTGAGGATTTCTCGAAGGTTTGCACTTTGTAGTTCATCATTCAAAACCTATTATCTTAACTATAAATGATCATTGGATGAGCCTTTACCACGGTATATCTGCCAAACCTTAGTCTCTTATAGTATTTCTCTCAAAAAAAAATTCATGGAAAGTCACCCTAGATTCTCCCAAAGCTCATACTTTAATTGAATTTTTACTTGCCTCACTTTGAAGCCTAGTATAAACACATCATTCACAAGAGAGGGATTTTGGAAGTTTTGATCTTAGGCATTCATGATTTTTTAATATTCCTAAACCCGAGGTCATATTTCCCTCAAGCCTTTCTTGGAGAGTCCTTCTTTTGCTTCTAAAGTAGGCAACCTATTATCTAATCCTCTTCTTTGAATGGGCATTGGAAATCACATTGTGCATCATTATTGGTCTCATCATTCTAGTAATTTCCCTATACCAAGACTACTCCCATAAGTGAAATTTCATAAAGAGCAAGGGAAATTGAATGAGGTGACAATGGGTCCTTGTCCCATTGTTTCCACTTGATCTAGTAGTAGTCCCTTTGGAAGCCCTCCTAGGACCTTTGCTAAATTAAGCACTAAATTTTTTCAAAAACAAGTATAAAGCAGATGGCTCACTTGAAAAGAATAAATCTAGGCTTGTGGCAAAAGGTTTTACACAAAAAGAAGGGGTCTATTATGAGAATACTTTTTCCCCCATAACAAAATGGGATACCATATGGACATTCTTTTCCCTAGAAACTCAAAAAGTTTGAAATTCCATCAAATGGATGTAAAAACTGCTTTCTTGAATGGAGATATGAAAGAGAATGTTTTTGTGTCCCAACCAGAAGGATTTTTTGTGAAGGGTTAGGAACATAAAGCATGCAAGCGGTAAAATCCTTATATGGCCTCAAGAAAGCACCATGAGCCTAGTATAATAAGGGGTTAGGGGAATAGGGGCTTAGGGGTTAGAGGTTTAGGGTTTAGGGGAATAATGTGTTAGTGGTTAAGGGGTTAGGGATTGGGGGCTTAAGGGTTAGGGGATTTAGGCGCATTTAGGGGTTAGGGGCATAATGAGTTAGTATTTAAGGGATTAGGGATTCGGGTTAGGGGAATAATGAGTTAGTGGTTAACGGTTTATGGATTGGGGGGTTAGGGGTTAGGGGATTTAGGCACATTTAGGGGTTAGGGGAATAATGAGTTAGTGGTTAAGGGATTAGGGATTTGGGGCTTAGAGGTTAGGGGATTTAGGCGCAGTTAGGGGTTAGGTGAATAATGAGCTAGTGGTTAAAGGATTAGGGATTAGGGACTTAGGGGATTTAGAAGTTAAGGATTTTAGGGGTTAGGGGTGAGGGGTTAATGGGTTAATGGTTAAGCGTTAACAGTTTAGGGGTTAAGGGGTTAAGGGGTTAGGGATTTAGGTGTTAGTGGTTTAGGGTTTAAGGGTTTAGAGGTTTAGGGTTTTGGGGGTTAAATGGGTTAGGGTTTTAGGCGTTTAGGGGGTTAAATGGGTTAGGGGTTGGGAATTAGGGCTTAAGGGGTTAAGGGTTAGACGTTTAGGGTTTACAGGGTTAAATGGGTTTAGGGGTTTATAGGTTTAGGGGGTTAGGGGATTTAGCAGTTAAGGATTTTAGGGGTTAGGGGTTAAGGGGTTAAGGGGTTAAAGGTTAAGGGGTTAGATGTTTAGGTTGTTAAATGGGTTAGGGGTTTAAAGGTTTAGGGGGTTAGGGGATTTAGCAGTTAAGGATTTTAGCGGTTAGGGGTTAAAGGGGTTAGGGGTTAGGTTTTGGGGGTTAAATGGGTTAGGTTTTTAGGGGTTTAAGGGGTTAAATGGGTTAGGGTCGGGAATTAGGGTTTAAGGGGTTAGGGGTTAAAGGTTTAGAGGTTTAGGGTTTAGGGGGTTAAATGGGTTAGGGGTTTAGGGTTTAGGGGGTTAAATGGGTGAGGGGTTATAGCCATTTATTAGGTGAACAAGGCATAATATAGTTGTAGTAACCATAACTTGGTCAAGTTGTTATAGTCAAGGCAAGACTTGGTTGGGTTCCCAAGTTCCAAAAAAGTAAGGGTAATTGTAAGGGCATGAGAACTAAGGAGTGTTAGTGTGTGCCAAGGAATGAAAAGGCATGCTAACACATGGTAGAAAGTGTCAATGGATGTTGAGGAGTGTTAGGGAGTGCCAGGACATTGCAAGGGAGAAATAGGTCAAAATGCATGGAAATGAATGAATAAGAGTGTGTGCCAAGTAGTGTCAATGAAATCCAAGTGTCTCAAGGATAAAGTGTGTTAGGGGAAGGCCAGAATAATACTTATAGGAGGTAAGCCTATGGTTACATAAAGGGTTGCACAAAGTAGTTTCAGAAAAAGGGAAAATTTGGGTTGGGCACAACATTTATTTTCCAATAACTTGGTTGGGTTCCCAAGTCGCAAAAAAAGTAAGGTTATCTATAACGGCATGAAAGCTAAGGAATACCAAGGTGTGTCAGGGAATTCCTAGAAGTACTAACACATGTTAGGCAGTTCCAAGGCATGATAGGCATGCCAATATGTGGCAGGTGCCAAGGTGTGGCATGAATACATGCTAGGGAGTGTGAGGGCCAAGTGTCAAGGAAACACAAGGGAGCACTAGTTTAAAATTCATGGAAATGAAGTATCAGCCAGTTCTAGGTGTTCTAAGAAGGGAATGACACAGTATTATAGGAACTGCCAAGGCATGTTAGAGTTCTAGGGAAGCATACAAAGATGTTCCAAGTGCCAAGGTGCGCCAATGCGTGTTAAGGAGTGTTAGGGAGTGCCAAGAAAACATAACATAGCACTAGGTACAAATTAATAAATAAATGAATAAGAATGTGTGACAGGGAGTGTTAGCGAGTTATAAGTGTTGAGATTCAACAATATGATGAGCTTAGTGAAAAAAGTCGCCTTCAATAAGTGTGCCCGCAGGCTATTTTTGGCGCAAGTCTATTTTTAGACATGGAGACCATATTTCAGAAGTTGCAGGATGCTATTTTTGGATGGTTGGTCAAGTTGGAAAAATAGATGGATTTATATTTTTAGACATATTGGGCGAAGTCTATTTATAGATCGCTGATCTAAAAATATAAGTGTCGATTATTATTAGCTCTTAATAATAATTAGACCCTAAATAACAACTTATTCTCTTGGAGCACTTAATTTCAGTTAACAGGAGTGGTAGATCAGCTAGCTGAAGGAATTACACAATTCCTAGGGTTTACTAGTGTTCATGCATGGAGGACTCAAGTCAGGACTCAAGTGGCAGAGTTATGATGGAGTTGGTGAAGTAGTTCATGGAGTTTGTTTCAGTTTAACTACATCCTCGGAGTTAAACTCAATTGAACTAATTGTGTCTATTTATAACTGATTGATACATTAGTGGGAGTGGAGTGAATTAATTAGTTAAATTAATTCACAAATAATAACTCATTAATCAACTGAACAGAGACAAGAGTTAACTAGTTGCATGGGAGTTCCAGTGGAGACTCAGTGGAGAGATAGGTGAAAGGGTAGTGTGACTATCAGTTGTGACTATGTTGATGCATCCAATGCATAACACATCCATTGGAGATGCCAGTCAGGATTGAGCATTCAAGGCAAGGGTAATTTGAAGTCATTTAGAGCTATTCTTCAGCAAGGATTGCGTAGTAGAGGCAGGCTATCAGGAGGTAAGAAATCGGTGCATAGATTTGCAGATTTCTTCATGATAGTGTGTAGCGATTGTATTGTACTGAGAGCTTGATATGTTCAGCTTTGTATGATGATTGTTACATGATCTCTATGACATATATTATAAATATAGTTGGGGTTTTCAACTTCAGTCTTTCTCGTTAAACAACTTTGTTATGTGTGTTGATTTTTATTGCTTCATGTGTATGCATTGCGATCTAGTTTTGAATTTACACAAATGATCAATGGTGGAATGATTCTATATTTTGCATAAAGTTAAATAGTGTGAGATCAGGAGAATATATGATATATAACACATTAGTTATATAATTTCTACACTAGCTGTCTTGAGGAGGGAGTGACACGGTATGATAGTCGGTACTAAGTCATGTTATAGTGTCAGGGCGATATGCATCCAAGATGTGCCAGGTGCCAGGGTGTGCCAACATGTGCTAGGAAGTGTTAGGGATTGTCAGGGAAACACAAGGGAGCATTTACATTGTAGCCATTGGAGAAGTATTTACGTTGTAGCCATTGCAGGACCTCGAGAATTTTTGTCCATGGAGAATTATTTATGTTGTGGCCATTGCATTAAAGCAAGAGGTTTGTCAATGCCTTTTTGCATGTGCTTATAAATTGGAAGAGAGAAATCAGAAACAAGAAGGGCCTGAAAGAACTGAACAAATAAATGGAGGTCACTAGGATAAAGATGCTTGCATTTGATTTGGTAGTTTTATACTATCACAAGGGCATCCAAGACAACCATGACCTGATTGAAAAAGTGGAAAACAAGCTTAGTGGTGGTTAACGGTTAGGGATTGGGGTTGGGGGAGTCGTAGGTTAATGGTTAAGGGTTAGGGACTAGGCGGGTTAAGGGTTAGGGGATTTAGGTGCATTTAGGGGTTAGAATAATAGAGATAATGGTTAAGTTAGGATTAGGGGCTTGGTTAGGGATCTAGGCGTTGTTAGGGGTGGGGTGAATAATGAGTTAATGGTTAAAGGTTAGGGATTGTGGGCTTGGGGGGTTAGGTAGGGATTTAACAATTAGGATTTTGGGGTTAATGGGTTGTGGATTAGCGTTAACGATTTTGAGAAGTTTAGGGTTAAGGGATTAGAAAATTAGGTGTTAGTGATTTGAGGATTTAAGGTTTAGAGGTTTAGGGTTTAGCGAGGTTTAAATGGGTTAATCATTTAGAGGTTTAGGGGGGTTTAATGGGTTAGGGGTTGAAATTAGGGTTTAAGGAGATTTAGGGAATTAAGGGTTTATAGGTTTATGGTTGGGGGGTTAAATGGAGACAGGAGTTTGAAATTATGAGGTTAAATAGGTTAAGAGGTTGGGGAATTGGGGTTTAAGGGTTATGGGTTAAGGTTTAGGGGTTTGGGGGGTTAAATGGGTTAGGGTTGGTTTAGAGGTTTGAGGGTTAGTGGATTTAGCATTAAAGGATTAGGGTTGAGGTTAGTAGGGTTAGGTTTAGGGGGTTAAATGAGTTTAAGTTTTTAGCAGTTTTAGAAGTAAATGGGTTGGGGGTTGGGAATTAGGGTTTAAGGGGTTAGGGTTAGAAGGTTTGAGTTTAGGGGTTAAGTAGGTTAGGGGTTTAGGGGTTTCCACCTCTATGTCCATATTTTTTTAATTCTGTGATTGATTAGGAATTTTTAATATATCACTAGGTTAATTAGGATTAGGTTGTAGTCATGCGTTGGGGATCAGCTAAATATCTATTTGCCTCATCCCCCGCCCCAAAACCGTCCTTTCTCCTTAATGAGCTAACCATGTATATTCAGGTGTTCTGATCACATTTCCATAATTCTGTATAAAATGAACATCGAAACCTTATTTAAACCCCATTGAATCATAACCTGAGAATCTCGTAATCTTAAGATCTCAAATTGAGCTACGAGAAGTGCCTCACCCACCTGACGATTTGTTGAGGACAATAAGCTCTTTTTTCATGTCTGGTGAGAGGAAAGAAAAAGAACATTAAAGATATACTCCATGTGTTTATGGAAGCTTGTGCTTTCCTTATTAATGAAAAATTATGCATCTTCTTCTTTAATAAGGCTAGAAATATCAAAACCTTTATGGAAAGAGTGTTGGGGTTTGGTATCGAGATGTCTTTCGACTAAATACTTGGGCATGCCCCTTGCTAAAAAGCTCTCACGAAAGTTTTCTTGCGCTGAGTCATCTTATCCACACAAAATAAAAAGCAAGCTCAGCAATTGGACTTTTAGAGCCTCAATGACTCTGCACATCCTTCTTAAATTAAATCTGAAAATTTGGGTGAAATTTGATTTGAACATAATTTGGGTGAAATTTTAATTTCCGTCAAAAAGAAAATAGTCAACTCAATTTCTAAATGAGAGTTTTAAAACTCTAAGTCCTGAATTTTTTAATTTTTCACCCGAAGTTTGATTAGGCTTGGCGAGAGTTAAAATAATATCGGTTGAAATTAAGTATTTTCTTGTTAAAGGAAGTTTGTTGACACAACTCTCGGTGGCTCTCTTCCTAGGATTTATAAAAATCTTGTCCTAGATTTTATAAAAACTCCTCGTCCTAAATTATAAAAATCTCATCCTAGAGAGAAGTTATAAAAAAATCTCATCCTAGAGATTTTGTTAGATGGACAAAAACATGGTGGGGTTGGACAAAGATGTGGTAGGTCTGAGAATCCACAAAGGCGGTGGTGACACCTATGCTACAAATCTCTTACATTACTATAGCTCATGGTGGTTAAACCCCAACCAATTTTGATAATTGTTTGTGGATCCCAAAGAGCTTTTGGAGATGCTGAATGGCGACAAAATATGGCCAACCACCATATAAATACTACTGCAAAAATATTCAATGTTTTTCAGTTGTAAAGTAAAGAAATAGAATATGGGGTAAACCACAAGCCCCATTGTCCCACCTTTTAACGTGGGTTTTTTTGAGATCTTTGAACGGAAATAGAAATTTGGACAAATCACGGCCCCCATTGTCCTACCCCAACAACATATATTTGAAAGAGATTAAACCACGACCTGCTGTTGTCCTGCCCCAACAACATATGTTGAAGCGAAAGCTGAATTGACTAAAGAGAAAAATTTCCAATCAATGACACAACATAATAAAACTAATACATACTAGATTCCTAAGTTCCAAAGCCTACTTCTTAATTTTTTAAGTCCTTGTCATCATGTAAGAGCTTGTTAGCCATATTATGTTTTCCCTTGATAGGGAATGCCCAGTCTTCTACGAAAATCCGTGCTCGTTGCTCCACGATCCCTAGCGGTTTGCTCGAGCCTAGACCTTTGGAATCCCTCCCTTGATACCGCACAACTAAAACACAAACTCGGCACAGTTTGAACGTGGTTCTATCGCACCCGATTCGCCCTCAAAGCGCGCGGATCACGTGATTGGGGAATTGCAAATATAAAAACAATGGCTCTTACCCGGTTTTTCGCTTTGTTGGGCTGGCCGGAGCTTGATAGAGACTGCATAAAACACACCTTTGATGTGGGATCGAGATTTGGGTTTTTGTGAAGATGGAACTTCAAGGAATACAAAGGTGATGAATCTTAACGACGTGAGAGCTAGGGATAGGGATTCGAGTTGGGATATAACCACACCTTCACCGCGTGATGGGTGGGTTTTCATAGCTATGGTCATCTTGCTCGCCTACCTAACATCCCGCAATCTATTCCACAACTCTTGCAAGATTCGTATTCCTTGTTCTTGCAAGTTTGAGGATACCAATTGGGGGTTTCTTAATTAATGATCTTCTTGATTTCTGGAATATGTCTTCGCGTGATTTTTTTGGGAATTTTTTCTTCTTTCATTAAAATATAGAGCATGGGGATTCGACGGGGGCATCACATGGGACTCGATCATTGTGACGTTTGTGGCATTTCGATCTCGAACACTCATCCGACTCCGACAAAGAGTTTAGAACACAAACGGAATAAGCGCACAACATAGTTTAAGTAACTTGCAAGCTGGTAGAACACAAACATAATTTGATAAGGAGTAAAAGGGTGCCCAATTTAAATGGATTAATCGTTATTCCATTAGCAAACCCATGCTCGAACAATTCATTACAGTGTATTTTTGAAATTACAATAGTGAAATTAGTGAATGGTATCATGTATAGTATATTTTAATTAATATTTATTTTTTGTATTTGATATTTTACAGAATATGTGGCGATGGTTGGAAATTATACTGATAGCAAACCCGCGGTCGGACAATTCGTTACAAGTGTATTAAAATTGACGAATGAAGTCGATGAATGGTATCATGTTGTATATTTTAATTAATTATTTTTGAAATATCTGTGAAAATATGGATGGAAATTATATGATATTATCGTCTTCAAGACAAAATCTACACAAAACAACATCTCCCATCTAGCATGAAAAAAGAGTAACGCTTTCTTAGATAGGAACAGCATATCCATCACAAAACAAGCCAGAAGTTGAAAGCATATGTGTAAAACAATCTTGATTTCCAAAATTTAAGTTGTAGGGTACCCATAAAATATGAGAGGAAACGAAAGTATATTTCTATGCTACCACCAAATCCCAACGGATCTTGAAAACATAAACATAAACATAACAAAAGATCAAGTAAGCATAATATTGACAACAACATGTTGGGAATCATCCACTTCCGAGAGAATGTACGAGGAACCAAATGAAAATCCACTCTAGATACGTAGCCACCATCAACAAGACCACTAAATATTCATACAATCTGATAGGGTGACAATAAAACATAATTTCCACGCTTAGGGGGAAATAATAATGAATTTTGTACATGATCCATTTGGAAGATCGGTAAGGTCCCTAGAGCGAGTAACTAACAAAAAACCTTCAACGCGAACCAATTATTGTTCCACGCTATCGTAGGTACCATGGGTTGTGAAGCATTATTTTGACATCTTCAAAGGAAAAAAGTAGATTATAGGTCTCGACTTGTTTATCTTGAAGTACTAGCGAAGGCTCTGGTGGAGAAGTGGTGACACGGGTATGAGCAACAAATTGTGATAGAAAAGTTGTTTCAGCAAAGGGTTTTCCAAGGTCTTGTATCCATTCAAATCCTCACCATCACCTCAAAGCCATGAGTGACAGGGATACCCTCAACTCTTTTGTTCCAACAATAAAATCTCTTTTAGAACTTCCAAAGGAAACATTGTGAAGAGGAGTGGCCATTAGAGATTAAAGCAAGCGAGAAGAGAAATAGAGATGAAATCTTTGGTTATAAAGTGATTCCATTGAATGATAAATACAAACCCTATCCATTAGCAATTAATGTGTATAATATAGTGGTGTCTGGGGGTAATTTCCTATTTGTATATCTCTACAAATACTGTTACGACATCATTCTTGTTGTGTGGATCAAAAGTATTGACATCGATTCTTGAGAAGGGTTGGGTTGTTGAAAAACGAAAAGATTAGAGACCAGGGATGTATATGCCTAATATAAATTCTTTTAAGATAAATGCTTCAAAGCATGGAGACATTATTAACTAAGGATTTAGTGGGGATTTTTTAACAGCAATATAAGTTTTTCAAACATAATAGGTAAAGGATAGAAATCTTGTAGGGTTAGGTACAGAGTTTGGTGGATATGGGATTAGGGTTTATGGGTCTCAAGGATTCCATGTTAGGAGGTTAGGGGTTAAGCGGTTGGCTTGGAGTTTAAGGGATCAAGGGGTTAATTTTTCTGGAGTTACAAGTGTAGGGGTTGAGGATTGTGACTTTGGGGTTAAAGGGATACAAACTTTTAGGTATGGGTTTAAGTTCTTGTGGGCTATGATAATGTGTCCCCCTAATCCCCTTATCACAACTATTGGAGTTCCCCTGTCAATTTCTCTCATTGCCTTACATATAGGTCCCCTTGACCTTGTGGCACCGGGCCTAAGGCTCCTTCTCATTCTCTAATGTTAGTATTGTGATCTCAATATACCATGCTAACCTATCACTTCTACCCATCCATGATACCCTTATGTCCTTGCCCATAGTTCAATACACAAAAGATCCCCCCTCTCCCAAAATTAAATGATTGAACATTTTAGGCGATCATTTAAAAAAATTCTAAAGAATGTTAGCTAAGGTTCTCATGCGATGGGGAGAAAAAATATTGCAAATCGAGACCCAATGCCCCCAACACTTGATGCACAATGAAACTATCGTTGAATATGGGCAACGGACACGTGTGTGTATTCAGACGCGTGTGGGGGATGACTGAGCTGGTGGATCCAGATCCAACGAGAGATGATGGTGGACTATGTTTGCCATATTAGGACCAAAGAATGCAAGGTTGATCGATGGTACGATCCGACAGTGCGGAAAAACACATCACACGAAAAGGAGAGACAAGCGCTCCCATGGCACATAGCATAATCATGGCCGAGTAGAATTAAATTCCAAGGGGACGAGGTGTACATCATTTTAATATGGACGGTTTTCCCTCCCAAAGTAACATGCAACTTTGGAAAAGTTCCTAACGATTGACAGTTGCTCTATTAAACGCAAAAAAGATTATGTGAGCTGACGATCGCACCAAAAGCTTGCCAGTAGTTGAGGATAAAATACTAACGAATGCACCTTTGTCTATAATAGTGCTGGGTACGACCGGATAAAAGGTACGTACGGCGGTCTTTAAAGGCACATAAGACGGAAGGCGGTATCCTCCAAATCGACTCCAATCGAAGAACGTAGAAATGCGTGGAGAGCCTACATAAAACACGAGATGGTATTCCCTAGTGTTATGGTGAAATAAGGAGCATCCCTCCACAACCTCCATCACGGAGTCGGGGAGGGTATCCTGCGGGACCTCCATCATGGGAGGCGGAAGAGCGACTAGCAGTGTAGGGACGGGAGAATCTTTCTCGCGCTCCAGAAGGGCTAAGAAACAAGAAGAACCTAAGGGATGTGGGTCCATTCTCTACGGAAAATACCCTGGTGCACCGTGGGCGGGGACGACTCAATGGATCCCACGACCAATGGTTGGTCGAGGATGGATTGAATTTGAATTTTACAAGGGGAGTGGATTGACCAAGGATGACTCTTGCGGCCAATCAATGGATCAATTGGTGAAAAGGACTCAAAAGTTGTTTGTAACCGGTAAGTAGGCATGGTGCGAGAAATAGTCGAGTTGTCGCTCTCACCAAAGTAATCCATATGGACAAAAGGTGAATGGCGTGGTGCCCTTCACACAACTTACGAGGATTGGTGATCTTACCACAGCTACTTGGGATCTTTGCCGAACTAGGTGAAGACGTGCCCCCAACACCGACTCCGACGAAGGCAATGACGGACAATTTGTTGGACCATGGCGAGCACCTTGGTAATGCCGGGGAAATCTCAAAGAATATGGTTTCCATAACTGTATGCAAAGAGAGCTTAAATTTCTGTGGAGGGTTGGAGAGTTTATCAATGGATGGCTTCTTAGGCTCAATAAGCACTGAAGCTAGCCTCTCCTTTATCTAACTTCTTCTTCTGTCTTCTTCTTCTTCTTGCCAACACAGATTGCTAGAATCTGGAGACTTTCACCGAGCGAAGTAGAAGAGGAGGATGAAAGAAATGAGCGAAGAAGGGGGAGGAGGTCCACTTTAGAATCAACATGGTTTTGTTCTCGGTGGAGAAGGGACGTGAAGCCCGAGAGATCGAGGCATTCGGGACCACGAAGTTGAAAATAGCAGGCAGGAACCCAACGGTTAACCCGAGGAAGGGACAACATTGCCATATAAGGAGTGCCAACATTTCAAAAGAGAGAAAAGGACCAAAGATTCCTAATAGGAGGATTCTTTGGTTGGTTAACTCTAGAAAAGTTGCCATCGAGAGGCAGAAGCCCAAAACAACGACTGAGAAACTAAATTTAATCGAGGAATATTTGGTAGACCGGTTAATTTTTAAACATATAGAAACAGGACTCTAATATTTCATATTTTGAAATCGAAAACAAAGAAAAAAAGGTGACTATATCACTTTCAGTGGAAACAAGCATGAAAGGATAAGTGCTTGATGATTGTTTCATATTTAGGGAGTAAAGATCTGTTGTTTGCTTTCTGGTAATCTGAAGTGAGTGTGCCAAGTTTCCATGAGCGCATAATATACACCTTTGGTGATTAGCGAAAGAGAAATAACCAAGTACTTTCCATCGTCTTGCAATTGGTCTCCCCGAATACTGTATTTTTGGTGTATCACGGTTACGAGCGGCAGACTCGGCTTCCTATAGTTAACGGGATTTCGCCCTGTTCGAGGTCTCCCGTTATATTCACCGATGGTACGGGAGCACGGTACGCTCTTGCTGACGCTATTTAAAGCAGGATGGCGAATAGCGGCGTACTAGGTTTTAAGACGCCGAACACGTCTCCTGACCTAGGCTTGCTAAAATGTGAGCATAGGGTTTCAATGCTTCCTTAGGTTGATTGAATAAATTTTATGGTTGATCTTCAATTATGTCTCGGTTCCAAGGCCCTCGCATGTCATATGACAATCTCCTATATCTTGACTATATGACAAAAAGAAATCTTTACGGTTCTGATGGAATGCTATCTAGTTAGGGAAGAGTTTCAAACAATGATGCAACAAACAACAACACTGAAAACAAAATTTCTCTAAACTATATGACTTTCACTATCCAAAGTAATCTAAACATCGTTAAAATGAATAATGCAATGTAATCTGCTGCAAAATACGTCTTTTTTTGCTTCTGCAAGTGTAATCTATGCACAATTTCCTTTTTCTTTTGAAAGAATAAGAATGCACTCAGTACATTTTTCGATGAAATGAGAATCTACTTAATGCATGCTTTAATGAGAATGCACTCGATGCGATTTTTTAGCTTTCAATCATAAAAATGTGATCTAAGTTCAATGATGGATCTCAAAAAAATACTTTTCAATACAATATGATACGGCATTTTAACAAAATGCAAACTCTAAGACAAAAAATAAATGAATGCAAATCTTCTTAATGAAGGATGAATGCAAAAGGGATGCAAACAAACACTAAGAGAATGCAATCGTTGTTTCAAACACTTTGTAACAAAATTCCTCAGGGATACGAAGACACATGGTCCAGTACCAAAGGACATGAAAACGCAGGTTTAAAGCTGAGGCATTCATTCCTTTTCATCAAACGATCATGGAAAGACATTTAAATTGAACAATGAGCAATGTAATCTGTACGTGCTAAGAAAAGAATTAAGGAGAGGGTATGTGCATCATATCGTAGCGGGAAGGAAGACACAGTGAAGGTTTATAGAGAAAAAAATTCAATTTTCTGCCTGAAATTGGCACGACTTTTGTGTGGTAACCCGAGACTGACGCTTGTTGGCGCGACTTATCGCGAAAATGAAAAAACAAAGAATTTCTCACCCAAGACGGACTCATAGCTGACAAAAATCAAAAAATAACCCGAAATAAATGCGACGAAAAACTCCCAAACAAAGGGAAAACCCTGGCACCTACGGAAGCCAGGCGCGGTGTACGCTTGTAATCGTGGGAGCGGGGATGGCGGGCGTGAAGGCGGGAAACTTACGCCAATGGGAGCGAGGCGCCAAGGTGGAAACCACACCAAATCAAGCCAATCATAAAAGTTGAAAATTTAGGAAAAGTAGAGGATTGAATCTGATCCTGCGGGGCAGAAAAGGGGTCTAAGACAAGGAAGAGAACGAGAAGAGAAAATGAACCGATCAAAGGCAAAAATGAAAGACCGCTCGGCCCGGTTCCCCCGGCGGGTGCCGATTTGTTGGAGAGGCAAAAAAACCTCTCTGGCTGGGGCGAGCGATCCTACTAGCCCGGATCGGGTGCAGCAGCAATCAGGAGTCACGTGGTAGCACGGTCTCTGGTTACAAAATGACAAAAACATAATGAATTTCTACCTCGGGTCCCCCTCGTAGTGGTCATCGAAGAAAGGATAGCTTCTGTCCTTAAACGCGGGATAATGATCATACAGCAACACGTCGAACACTTTTTTTGAAAGTCTGTTATACCGCCGTCGATGTTGCCAACATACATCGGTCGGTGAGGATGTAATTCATTGCATCGAAAAATACACATGAACGAAACCATAATCAGTCACCCCATCATTTAAAATAACAGGAAAGATACCTTCTGACTCTAGTATTTGGATCTTCCCTTGACGGGGGTGATGGCGGAGCACGTCTCGGTCGACTTGTCTGACATGAGACAAATCTCTCTCTCTTGGCTTGGCTCTCAAGGGGCACATGCAGCGATAGTCTCCTTGCCTAGTGATTTGGCTCCCTGGCTTGCTGAAAGGAAAGCTTATATAGATGGTGGAAGAGGAGTTGGGATCCCTACAATTATGGGATTGGCTCTCTATCTCTAAGGAAGCTTCAACGATAGGTGGAAAACCACCACCCTTGCATGGAGATCCCAGGAGCCTTAAACCTCCCAATTCATTTTAGTGACACGTTTGATTTGTTGGAATCAAACTTCACGCATTAATTTTTAAAAAACAATCATATTAAGATTGGCGCTAGTGAGACAACGGGACAAAGCGCCGGTTAATTGTGCCCTTATGGTGGATTTTCCCATTGTGAGGTTGGTAACTTTGTCATGCAAGGCAAAAGATAGTTTGTAATGTTTTTCAAGGGAATTTTTTCGGAGGAATGATTGTCCTTGTCACGGGGATGCTGAAAGTGGTTTGGTCATGTCATGCTCACGGAAGATGCTTGGGAAAGTCCTCAATATACGGATAGGGGATTGCGGGGATGGTGAAAAATGCTATGCATAACAAGGTGTTTCCATTACAACAATTATTTTCTTCATTGATATGGTGTAAATAATTCAATGCATAAATAAATTTGACCATGAGGAAAGTTACCTAGTTTGTTGTTTGTGTAATTTCTCTCCCATCAAATGAACGGTGCCACTGTCGAAGAATGCATAGCGGATCTTTGCCTCATTTTTTTCTTGATCGTTGAATCCCGGCGGTAGCCTCAATCATACAATCCAATTGTTGAGATTTTCACATTACATTCTCTTGTGTATACATAGGCAAGTCAAAATTTACATCTAGTTTAAGAAAGGTTTTCTTAGATTTATGCATGTGACGTATACGGGGAATGACGATGAGAAAAATAAGAGGAACTATCACTACTAAAGATATACTGAAGGGAGGGGCGCTTCTCCAAAATCTCCATGATTGCTGATCCATGATCATACGCACCTTTCTTCTCGAACGCCGGTGTTTTCATACCTCTACGAATTTTTTCTACTTTCTCTACCCGCATCGTATATGGTCTTAAAGTGATGCTGCTCTTCTTCTAGGCCTTGTATTTTCATGTCCTTCTTTGTGGTCCACACATCACTGCTCGGGATCAGACGTGAGCCACCATGCCTCGCTTTTTGAATCTTGTTTACGATTGCGCATGTACTCATGCAATTCGCATCAACAGGCACGCTGCATTTAACCAGTCGATATCCTTTTCCTATAGATACCATTAAAGAATTACATACAGAAGAACTTAAATAATGAGAAAATAAGCACATAAGGTGAAGAAAAGAAGATAACATAGCATACATCGAGGTCAAATGCCAAAATTTCATTATAGTTTTGTCCAATTTGGACTACGTTTTCGAGCCTAGTCCCAAATGGTGGGAAGCCCCGTTCATTAGTAGCAGAAGAATAAGGAAATTATAATTAGAATTACATAAAGACCTGTTCCTCCAACCTCTAAGATCGCCAAAAAAAATGAAATGAGTGAAAAAAACGGATATCATGAGTTGAGATATTATCGTCGAGAGGTATAAAAATGAACATAATATTTGTCGCTTGCACAATGTAAGTAGGACCGAAAGTCTTTTGATACCCTAAAATATTCCCTGAAGCAGGGTTTCCCTACCACACTCGCGGATTACTGTCCCCCTCTTTCTGCTTGGGCTACTTTATGAAAATAGATATTTTATAAGAAAGAACGCATAGTTTACACCACATAAGGTACTTTGGCGTTTTGAAGCACCAGAAATTGGTTGTGAGAGTGGTCGGGGGGATCCGTCTCACCCCTCTCATTTTAATTTTCATTGGTGCATTTTGTTTATGTTTAAAGTACGTTGTTTTGAATTTGTAGTTTGGGGGTTTGTCGAGGCCTGACCATATTGTAGGCCCAGGACAGTTCCTTCTCGAATTCCCATTTCCATGCGCATCGGCGATTCGGGTGTTCGTATATAATTGAGGCATGGGTCGGGTCCACGGAGGTGGCTACTTTTCTGTGACCCCAGCAATGTTGGTGTGGGGTTAGAAAGCGGGGTCATGGATTGTGAACATATTAATATTTATTTATGCTTTGGTTCTAGCGTGGGGGTGGCAAGAGTTGAAGCCCAAAACCCCAAAACAAATTTTTATACAAAGTGTGTGGATCACATATTATGAGGAGTACAGGGTGGGGGAGTGGAGAGCCCTGCACTCCATATATATATATATATATATATATATATATATATATATATATATATATATATATATATATATATATATATATATATATATATATATATATATATATATATATAAAAACAAGTGATCATTTTTATTTTAACAAAAATAGTTGCAGGAAGGGTGAAGAGGCCACAATTTCGCCCACCCAAGGTGCTAGGTCTCCTGTAATTTAACGGTGAATTTGTGGACATAATAATACTTTCCAACACTGACTTGAAATCTAACTTCTCCATATGAGCTTTGTATTGAGAGTCCAGATTTTCCTTCAAGAATTTGAATGAATAACACTTCGACATGGTCCTCCTGCGTGTTGTGTCTCCTTTTATTTTTGAGCAATTTAGCTATTGTCCTCTAAGATCCTCTTGGATGGGGTGGCTTGAGAAGAATTTGTCAAATATGGATCATGTTGGGTGATCGAGTGGGGTAAATAGGTTTCACATCGAAACATCAACACATTGAACTTATTCCATGTGGAGGTTAGGGCATTGGGTCCTGTGAGGTGGGTCGACGAGGTATTATGACTTAAGGAACTCTATTGGTGGGATGATTTCTGGGAGATGCCCTGAAACAATATGTTATGTTGGGCCCTCGAGGGCAAACAATGTTGGAGGTGATATATGGTGTCATGTGTGCCAAAGGTCCCATGAATTTAAGTGGCATTGCGATCTGGGTGAACCTATTGATGGTGGGATTGGTGGGAGGATTGCTACATGGATCCAGGGTATCAGGGTCCATTTCATATCATTTGGGACACGGTGATGGGAGACAAAAACACACTATTATTTGTACGAATTTTGTGTGGATATGTGCTTTGTTAGGAGATAGAGATAGGTTGCTTGTGAGGGCAAGAAAACATTGGCGGGAGAGGATTTGTAATATTCCCTTCTCTTAACATGCAGGTAAAATCCCCGGATGGAACTTACCCATGGTATTTACCATGGTATTTTCCTTCGTTTTGAAAGGAAAAATAATAAACCATCTTCTTGAAGTCCGTAAGCCTATAAGGTGGGATAGGATCTGACCTTTAGATCATTCGAGGTTTATCTATGTTATTGTTTTCTTGAGAACTTGGCACTTGGATAGTTTCTAGTTTGATCCCGAGGATGAAGATCTTATGGATTTTATTTTTACGGTGGATCCCATCTAGGGTCCACGATTGTGCTTTAATGACTGGCTACTCTTTTCATAAGAAGTTAGGCATGCCATTACGGGTTCAGAAATTTATTGCTAGGCATGTACTATTTCCATACGATTAATAATATAAATAAGGGATGCATTTCTTTTAGATTCATTCTATTATGTGTTTGGCTTATCACTAGTACCATTGAACAAAATATTCTAGATTTGTTTGATTATTAAACCATTCTAGATCTTATGGTGAAATTCAAAAAAATTGCAAAGAGCGATGTGCTGTAACATAACTACATTACAGTTAGACTATCTTGGAATGTGATAGATAAGAACAAAGTTAACTATCCATAATTCTATCCATGATTTTTTTCCAAAAAAAATGTAAATTTACAATAGAATAATCATGTCCTATTTTAAAAAACAAAAGACATAATTTAAAACCTGTTCTACAAATAAAACCCTTCCCATAAAACATAATAATACATTATATTGTAAATAAATTTAACTAGATATATATTTTTTCTAAAGGAATAGTGGTAACATTACATGGAGTTCGATTCATCATGTTGTCACCACTCTTCATGTACACTCTGAAAACCAGCTTCTTTTCTTGCTAAATCCTATAGGTAAAGAGTTTGAATATGGGACCTAAATCAAAACACTTTAGGTTTTATGGAACATGCAAAAAGCTAAAATGTTTCATATCTCATTAGTGTCGTCCAATAAAATTTGACTTGAGACTACGGTATTATGGGGGAAATATAGATCCCACAGAGAGTGTAATAGGCCATGTCAAGCTTAAAGAAGAAGATGTAAATCACATTTCATTAGAATTCTACTTTTTAATTTCGATTTGTCTTAGATTGTATAACTTTTTTGAATATCAAGAAGATTGGGAAAGGATAGACATTGGGTTATATCTTGAAGCGATGGTTTTGGAATACAATAAACAAAGGAAATTTCCTTCCTTTTTCTGTTGAAGTTATGACAGGAAAAAGAAAGGCTACATTGTTGAGTAGCTATAGCGAGATATCAACTAGGATTTTGACATACTATAAGAAATGGAGTCCACGTGATCAAGTAACCACGAAACATTTGATGCTAAGGTCTATGGGTGTGAAATCCTATCTGATGAGATTTTTCCAATTTAAATGTCATTACCAGTCTTGTGGTAGTGGCATGGCCATACATCTAGCGTTTGAGTTGTTTTTCATTTCCATTATAGTATTAAAGTGTAATATTCTCATTTAGCCCAAGCTAATGGGAATATCTCTATTTTTCTTTGTTTTTATACTAGCATTCATATTAATGAATAAATTGTGAAGGAGGACATGTAAAAATCACGAAAACCATGAATAAACAAAGACATATCTAAGCCATGTAAATAATCTTCGGTGTGAATGGGTTTAAATCACAGATTAGGTCCAACTTCTGACCAAGTCAAGCGACGGTGGTACAGTGAACACCTCATGGATACACATGTGAGTTCTAGATGGAGGAGCTCCACATGTGAAGAGCCCAACTCATTGAGGTGGTTTAGGAGTTGAAAAGAGCTTTCTTTTTGATAAAATAGAGAGAAAAATAGGAAAAAAAATTTGTTGAGGATATTATTTTTTGGAAACCTTTTCTCTTTAGACACTCCTGCGGGTTTTCTATTTAGGATTCCCACCTCCTTCCTTTAAGGTGCTTACACGGGGAGTCTTGTTTGTCTAGTCCACTATCGCAATATTTGGCGAGCCACATCTTGCATTTACGACACAATCCTTTTTGGATTGGGGTTGATACATGTGGTGTGGCGGTCATTACTAGATTTGTTGAATCTGGCTTCACTAGTACTCTTCTTAGTAAGTGTGCCTTTTAATCTCCTGGAAGAGTGCATTAGTGTGTTGAGCTTTGGGTCCACACATTGATAGAAGGCAAAGCATTCTCGGGGCTTCTGACCTTGTCCTGTCTTACATGACTACGTTATTTGCAGAGAAGCGGTTGCGGGGTGACTTGGCATCATTATAGAGAAGATCTCTAATGATTGGATCCTTCCTTTCACTATGGTGATCCATGGATTGGTGAACCAATCCATGTTGGCTAGATCTGATGTTGCATGTGTTGTAGTTTCAGAATTTTTTAAAGATAATTATGAGATCTATGACTTCGTCCTGGTCTGCTCATCGTTGTTCATGTTTTGTTGAAGTCCCCAAGGGAGGGGCAACAAGGGGCCTATCTTGTTACCCAGAATATAAATAGATACATAATTTTATGTACAACTACCTTGCTCTGGAGTGGGTTATATGGCATCTTCTTCACATACTTCAACAGTGAAAATAATTCTATCCAATTGTTACGCATTTCATGTTGTTGTAGCGGCTCATTTTAGGCTTTTGTCTTGTACCCTTTCTTCCCATGTCTGTTACATAATGTATAAGCTGGTGAATCTCGTTGTTGATGTATAGCTAAATATGAACCTCCATATTGGTCTCCACATTTTTAAATTGGTAAACTGCAATAATACCAAGTATTCCATTATATAGTTGTAGCCCACTCTCTTTGTGTGTTTTTCGGCGAGACTGGGTTATGCCAGGAGAATCTGTTTAACCTAGTTTTATTTTCCTTACGGGTTATGTCTTAGATGATCTAATATAATGGATCCGGGGCTTTAAACTCATTTATTTGCATGTAATTCAGGATTGTGTTATTTTAGCGAGCTTGCTGGTGCGATATTCAATTTTGGGATATTACGGTGGTATCGAGCAAGATATTTGGCACGACTGTGAATTCACTCTTTGAAGCCAATATTTCTTCGGAGGGAGAAAACCTCTCTTGGTAAAGGAGTAGAAGTTATGTGTAAGAAGATAGAAGAAAAATGGTCACACCATTGAAACCCCACTTTGTGTATGGAAGAATAAAAAGGAGTAGAGTTCTCTAACATTAAGCTATCGAAGCTTTGCATGAACTAGAGGAAAAATGGGGAGTGAGGAATGGAATATTACCGGGGATATGACGAGGTTTCCGCAGGGAAAACCCCACTGCTTGCATCTTATGTGTGTGACCATGCGGCCACACAATACGGTCTCCAATGTTGCGGCATGGCGTTTCACCCTGGGGAAAGGAGAGAGGAAGAGGCACCGGAGGATGAGAATACTTTGGTGACTACCTTTGAGAATATTGAATCTCGGTCTAAAGATTGAAAGGGCATCTGGGCTTCCACGAGTTTTGTCAACTCAAAGAAGAAAGAAGATCCTGTAAAATAACTCCGTTTAGAACATTGTTCGGAGGTTAAAAATTCTGCTACATGATTTAACAAGGGCGAAAAAGAAGGTATTACTTTAGCAATATTATTCTTCTCGAAAAGACATGAGTGTCCTTTCTATCAATGAGAGATAAAAAAAAGGATCTCTTATTGATGGGGCATATTCCCATTGATGATGAGAGAAAGAAGTAGAAATGGAAGGTTCCTCCGGTGCGTGACAACGAGGAGGGGAATCTAATTTTATTGAGAGAGGATTTGAAGCTATTGCTTCCTTATGAAGAGGCTCTTGTATCTTGGCAAGAAGGGCCTTGGGGGATCCTATACATGGAGAGGATGGGCGGTATGTGTACATAATGATGAAAGACAAAGAGTGGACGAGATGTGTTTCAACATGCATCCAAATATTGGAACACATATGATGGAGGAGTCCTTCCAACGTATGAAGACTCTTGACACCCGAGGAGATTGGAGCCTGTGAGCTAGCCGCATCTAGAGGGCACCTTGGTGAGATCTTGTGAGGGTGGGTGATGAAAGAAAGAAAGTGGAGTTTCTTCAACTTCTCCCTACCATGATGCATCCACACGTGATGGAGATGGACTTACATAGTGAGTAGTCATCGTACATTTCCCATCTATAGTTCACATGGTGACGACCACGAGACATCTTTATCTTGTGGTGTGCCCCTAGGGAACCACCGATTCAGATTTGATGGGAGATATTTCATTCATTGATGCTCCTTCCATAGATCCAAGAAGGGAAGGGAGCATTGAAGACCATGCTACGATAAGGTATGGGGGAGGTGCAAATAAGGAGATAGTTTTTTTCTTTGACTTCCACTGTCTATCCTCAACTCTCAAGTTGCGTTGAGAAAATATGCGCAAGGAGAGAAAATGACACCATCATGAAGCATGCAGGAAGCCAAGACTTGGATCGAAGACAAACTTGTTTGAAGGACACTCTTCATGGCACCGGAAGAGATGATAGTCTCCCATGCATGCTTTGGCCAAAAACGAGAGAGACGGGACGGGATGATGGCCTTCTGTGGAAGAATATAACTTCCAAGAGCTTCCTTCTTATTTGAAGCATGTGCATGAGGAAGGAGGGTAGTAAGGAAATGGCAACCTTCTCTCATGCCTTTATGGGAGGATGTCAAAAAGGAGAAAAAATGGGGAGCGAGGCCTTCAACATACACCTACGACATGGAGGATGTCAAGGAGGAGAAAACGACGTGCTAGCCACTTTAGTTGTGCTGATACTTTGTCATTGTTGGGAAAACTAGATCCATATTGGAAGTCCCCAGCGGTGGAATATTCAGGATCTTCGTATACTACTTGATTCTTGATGACTTGCTACATGAGAGGATTATTCCAATTCAATATGGGGCCATCTATGATCATGGTGACATCTTCTTATCTAGAGCCTACAGAGCTCGGAGATCACCCAATGAACATGAGAGTTCTGTTTCGACCAAGAATATTCTGTGAAGCTCAACAACGTCATCTTGAGGAGCGACTACGGGAGGAATTTGAGGAGAACTATATCGGCATTGTCGAAGATCGCCAGACAGCACGGAGATGAGGCCTTATCGCTACGGTAGGTGTTCCTTCTCTTTCCTCTTGAAGGAGGAGATAGATCTGTGCACCACTCCCAATTTTATGAGGAGGACTAATGGTGAGAAATATGCTCTTGTAAAAAAAGAGTCTATTTTGCAGTTGTGTGCATTCTTTCACCATGTTATACAGCGCAGCTCTGAGAGGTTTTATATCTTGTAAATCATAAATATGGGACCACAACAATTTTATTATGACCACTCCTTGGTGGACGAGGAAGGTCTTGTTTCATGATGGGTGCTTTCTCGACACGAACATATCTCACACATTCGATACGGTGGGGACGGCATGGGATGCAAGTAAGTGGTGGAAAACCCACTTCCAACATCTTGGGTTGATGGGCGGGGAGATGCATTACATTGGTTCCCTGTGGGACTATGACCCACCTCCATATGTGCCACCTTTCTATTTGTTTGTACATTATTTTTCTCATACATTGATGACATGCTTGTACTTTTAGCATGGGAATCTGTGAGGGGGATGGGAGGTATGCATGTGCCTAGTGTTTGAGAAAGATTCTCTATGTGTCTATATGTTATATATTTGAGGATCATTAGGCAAAACATGGGTGTTTCATTAATATTGTCTCCTTGTGGGATGGATTTTTTTCACATCTCATATTGACTTTGAGAAACAATTCATGGGGGTTTGGATTGGTGAGAATCTAGCTTATGATGGGAGCTTGATCTTTGATGATGTCACCAATGGAGGAGGAGTTTCACGGCCTCATCTTGTCATTTTCTTGAGAAGGACGAAAGCATTTTGAGGGAGGGCTATGTGTTCCATTTAGCCCAAGCTAATGGGAATATCTTATTTTGCCTTGTTTATCTTGCATTTCATATTAATGAATAAATTGTGAAGGAAGACATGTAAAATTCACGAAAACCATGAATAAATCAATGGCTATGTAAATAGAGACATATACGAATATTGTGTAAATAAACTCTTGCGAGTGTGAATGGGGTTTAAATCACAATATTTGGTAAGCAACGACCAAATCAATAGCACGGTCTAGGTCTGATGAACTATCATGTATACATAACGCGAGGTCTATATGGAGGCTCCACATGTGAAAGAGATAAATAATTGAGGTGATTTGAGGTTTCGTGGCTGCCTATAAAGGCAGGGAGGACAACGGGGGAAAAGGTTATTGAGGATATTATTATTCAAGAAGGTATTTTTTGTTTAGACACTCCTCTACGGGTTTTCTGTTTAGGATTCCCACACTCCTTCCTTCGAGCAACTCTTGGAGGAGTATTGTTGTCTAGTCCACTATTCGGAATTTGGACAAGCCACATCTTGCATCTACAACGCAATATTGTTTAGGATTGGGTTTCCCACGAAACTGCCGTGGTGGAACACCGGTCTGTTCGAGATCTAGCTTGTCTTGGTGCCTCTTCTCGGTGAGTGTGTCCTTTAACCTCCTGGAAAGAGCTGGGCTGGTGGATGAGCTTGGATCCCGGTCCAGGAGCGAGTGAAAGCATTCTCGGGGCCTACAACACAACCCCGCTTACTTGTTGTATTGTTGAAAAGACGAGTTGCGAGGGTGACTTGCCATTATTACAGAGGGAGAGATCTCTAGTGATTGGATCCTTCCTTTCACTATAGTGATTTGTGTGGATTAGCCAACCAATCCATGTTAGTTTATATCTGATCTAATGCTATGTTATGACTCACTGTTCACGAATACTTCTAGGATATGTGACTTATATCTCAAATCTATTCCATAGTTGTTCATGTTTTACTAAGGATCCCCCAGGGGTATTGTAGAGGAGCCTATCTTTTTATCTAAAATAGATCTGTCATTTGTGTCTGATTTGCTCTAGATTTTAGTTTGTAATCTACTTCATGCTTTAGCAATGAAAATAACACTATCAAGCTTATTCTGTACCATTTCATGTCGTTGTGTGACTCATTTTGAAGCTTTGTCTTGTACATGCTTTCCATGTCTGTTATACACTATATAAGATACATTGCAGATCTAAATTAGTGATGTATGGCTGAAAGATGAACCTCCTATGATGATGCTCACATTTGTGAATTGGTAGGCTACGTTGTTTTTGAAGTAGCCCATTGCATATAGGCTGTGACCCCTCTCTTTGGGTGTTTTTCAACTATGAGGCCCAGGTTGTGGGAGATCTGTTGTATACCTAGTTTGATTTGTTTTCTCCTTTTGGTTTAAATCTTGAATGAGCTAATGTAGGGGATCCGAAATTTGTAAATATGTTTGTGCATATATTTCTCAAAGAGTGCATTATTTCGGCAAGCTTGCTATGTTAATCCCAATTTTGGGATATTACATAAAGAAAAAATACAAAGGTGGAACTTCTCGCATTATGGGGAGTCTCCTGTTACTTTGAAATGACATTACTGCAGAAGGAAATCGTAGTCCATGAGACTAAATTGTTATTATAGTTGGGGTTAATAAAAAGGAAATTTTTGGACACATGTATGTGCTTTGCAACTAGAGAAAAAGGATCATAGTGTTGATTATTGAATTAAGACTGATTTAGATATCACACATCTTCAGGAATGAGAAAAATGCATAAATTTTGAAAAGAATGCTATAGACAACTGGATGCGAGATGATAAAATACCATTATTTTGATAAAGGCTTATAGAGAGTCTGTTCCACATCTTATTTATGATCATGAAATGGAATATGTTGTGGTAAAAGCCAACTCATATAAAGTGATTTTTATAAAACATGATTACATAGGAATACTTTGTATTTTACTCTTGTATTTTGTTTTTATGAGAAATAGCAACTTCAATGAATATATCAAGTAGTCTAAGTAAGTATGAAAGCAAATGAACTAGCATGGAAGAAAGATTATGAGATTGCGAAGTATCACGATGTAAGTGGAAAAAATATGGTCTTTTCTTTATTCATTTATAAGCGAAAACATTTTTTTTTTTTTCTTCAAAAAAGATTTCATGTATTTGTGAGGGTGAACTCAATTGAAGGGTTAATTAATTTAATATTGTTATTTTATTTATAAAAGTTAATTTGAATTAGAAATTAATTTATATTATTATTTTTATTTATTAAATAAAAAGAAATTTTATAATTTTATTTAAATACGAAATATCTTAAAGTATGGATTTTTGATGATGATGATGATGATTAACGTCATAAAGTTAATGTGATACATCGAGAGATAGGGAAAGAAGAATCTAGTTGTGATCCTTGAAAATATTGTTTCCTGTTATAAAAAGAAAATAAGCTCTTGGGCTGCCTTAATAAGTCAAGAACGTTGGAAGTGTGAAAATGTTGGGGAATTGAGAGTGGATGAGTAGAGTAGGGAAGTCTAAAAGGAATTTTTTTGGTCTTCTTATTATTATAAAAAATCTAGATTCTGTCTTCTTACGCATTAGCAGGAGTGTAGATCATACTGTAGCTCATGAGAATTAGTTCTTATCCTAAGGATGTTCATGTTTTTCTCGGTGCGGTGAAAACATAGAGATAGTTGTGGTTATCAAGGGTGGGGTTCATCACCTCCATATAGTATCTTAGCATCCCTTTTACCCTCTAGCTCCTTATCATCCCACAATTTTTCCTTAAAATTGGAGGTAGCCATCCTTGACACTATTGTTGATTCCCATGATGATCTCCTCCTTAATCCTGGATGGTGACTCTCATCTTTTGCCACCACTGCGTAGAGTGGAAGGTGGGGGTTTGAAAAAACAAAGAATTAGAGCAATTTTTGAGAGCCTCTTGAAAGTAAAGGTTTTGACTAAAGTTCGACGATTTCAAGCCACTCTACGTTCCATGTTGTGAAATTCTTCATAGATGATATTAGATATTCAAACATATTTATAGCTTCCATGAAGATTATAATCAAAAAGAAGAGTATTTGAAAATGTTAAAAGAACGTAATCTCAACCACCGCTGAGTGTCGGAAATCAAATGCCGCTTGAGTGTCACGATTTAGTTAAGTCGGCTCGGTTTAATGAGTTTTTGTCTCCGGTTATTTGTTAAAATCATTTCCAATGTGTCTATTTAATGTTAACAATATTGTGAGAGCAACTCTCTTCACTCGAGTTCGTTTTCGTTTGAATGTTTCAATTCTTATCATGGTATCGAGCCGAGTTGTAAGCCTCGATGGAGGAAGCGACGACGGAGGGAGCCACGAAGGAAGCGAGAAGAGAGAAGCAGGTCGGTCAGGCGCATTTCGCCGGGTTAATTGTTGTTGAATACCATCGCCAAGCGCCATTTCGGTGCCTTGCGCTTTTCTCCGCGCGGCGTATGCCTCCCCTACACAAGGACCGCGCCACTGTGAGATAAATAATTGACCTTTTTGAGATAAGCGCGGCGGCACTGATCGGGACCGCGCCAATACGTATGCAGTAACGCCGCGTTCAAGAGTCAAAAAAGGAGTACGTGACTTTACCAAAACCACTAGCCCGTGAACCTATCGGTTCATCGGTATAAATCCACACGTTAATCGTTAAGGTACTTGTTTTTCTGGAGACGATTGCGCTATTTTTTTATATCATGAAGGGCAAACGCATTGAAAGGAATGATTTTGAGCTAGGCTCATAAGTTATAAAAGGAAAATGAGTTTACGTTTTATGTGACACTTTGTGAAACTTTGTCAAAAGATCATTTATGCTACATGTGATCAAAAAAAGTCAAAGCCCTTTCATTTTAAGTGGTATCGACTTCAAAAAGGTGAAAGTATTTCTTATATAAAAAACATTTTTAAGTTTTTATAAAAAAACTTGAAATATTTTTAAAAAGTTTTCTTAAAGAGCTTTGGAAGAAAATGTGTTGAAGAGATTTAAAAGAAATTTTTTTTTGCGATTTAAAAAAACTCTTAGTGACGATATCGGATGAAAGTGAAAGTTTACGGGGAAATTCTTTGAGGAAAAATTTTTTTAGAAGAAGTGAACTTGCATAAGGCCTTGTTCGAAACGACAAAATTTTGGAAAGTATGAGAAGTTGCATAAGACTCTTCAACGACGACCAAAATTTTTGAAAGTGAGATTATAAGACTCATTCAAAAGACGACAAATATGTAAACTCGTTTGTTTGTGGAGACGGACAACGAGATCGTAGAAAGAAACGAGGCTAAAGCAGCAGTTATGTTCGAAGATCTTTCTGAATACCGTCGAGAGGCAAAAAGACGCCTGGGTAAGATGCATAAAAGAATCGTAGGTAATGACATTCTTCCCTTAATGTCCCGAGATCGCAAGATGACGAGGAGGCATGGGATACCCTTGAGAGATGTTTTGGTACAAGGGAGCATTGAAGCAAAGGGAGCTTTGAAGACGAAGATGAAGGTGGATGCGTAGCGATGGCTTTACGACGGACGAAAGTCGGAAGAAACGGAAAGCGGCATGAAGATGCTCATGGGAATCCCCAGCACGGCCTGGTGGATGAAGATTCCGACAACGAAGTTAGCGACGGACCTGACGATACCGGCAACGAGAGCTTGCTTTGATGAAATGTTAAATCCAATGTGATATGGGCCCGATGTAAACTTTGATAATAGAAATTTCATAATGATGATTGGTTGCGGATGATGCAACAAAGTATGATATCGACATGATGTTGGGTGAGATTACACTTCGGTTAGTGGAAGACAACAACTTTGTTTACGAGAAGCACGGAGTCGGTGAAAGGCGAGAGAAAAAAGAAACGAACGAAGACGAGGAGGAATGTGCGACAGGAAGCGCAACAGCAGTAGCTCTCATTGCGGACGAAGGAAGAAACGAGAGAGAAAGAAAAAAGAGAGACAAAAAGCAAAAAGAAAGATTTCTGCAAAGGGAATGCGGAGAATGGAATTGAGCGAGCGAAAAGGAAAAACAACGAGGCTCTCGCTGTGAGGAGCAAAAGAGCCCCGAGAACTTGGTGTTGTTCGAAAATATTCTAACATTGATTTCAAGTGTGCGGGTATACAGTTGATTGTGAAGAGGAAGGACAAATTTTATTGAAACATGGCTTGCAACACCTGTGTCTTGATGAGATCTACACGAGAAGATGTAGATATGAATGATGAAGACGACATGCATGACGAACATGTCAATGAAATTTCCATGCGTTGGAGTTTTGAAGAGATAAGATATTGTTCCTAATCTTGTGTTGCGGCTGATTGATAAAAAAGCACGCTCTGAAGGCCTTGTAATAGGCACATACAAATGATTTTTTTTGAAGATGTCGAGAACATTCTTCTTGGAGCAGCACAGAGAAAAATAGAAGACCGCAAACAACAAATGAAGAAACGAGTTCTCAAGGATACGATCGACGAAAATGCAGAAACAGACAGAGGCTACGAATATGGAAGAAGAAAGAAAACCAAGTCTAGTTAAAGTCGTTTTTCTATTGTAAGCCTCGGCAGAACCTGAACCGACACGTATCTTAATTATTTTTTATCGCAAGATTTGATATTGAGGTGTTAAAGAACGTAATCTCAACCACCTGCTAGGTGTGGTGTCAAAATCAAATACGCTCCAAGTGTCCGGTTTAGTTTAAGTAGAAGCTCAGTTTAACATTCGAGTTTATCTCAGGTTATTTATTCTCTGATGTTTTCAATGTATAATCTGTTAATCTACTAGTAATATTGTGAAGAGCAACTCTCTGCTCCAGTTCGTTTCGTTTGAATGTTTCAGAATTCTTATCGGAAAAAGAGACAATTTTATTAGAAATATTAAATATTTTTGTAGCTTAGTGAGACCATCATAATAGGAAAACACTTTAAATTTACAAAATAATCAATTTTCTCCTTCTCTTGCTTTTATTTAATTAATATGTTATGCATCTACCAAATCTCATAAAGTTTGACACCAGTAGCTTCAAGGATGCACATATAATCTCTTTCTTTTCAAAAATAAATACCTCTTGTGATATAATATATCTACCAAAGACGAACGTCAACAAGAGAGCGTATACACGGAGTTTGCGACTATAAATTCCTTGACAGACCAGCTATGAAGCCAAAGAGTCCCTGACCTGTTTGATGTAGGGCAACGTACGGTAAAAGCACTATTCAAAAACACCTGTAAAACAACTCGTTTAAATTTCATTTCGTGGATTAGATAAGGTTTTTCTTAAAATTTTGCGATGAAATTTAGACAAAACCGTTCAATTCTACATAGAAACTTATAAATCGGATAAGAGATATTCTTGTCATGCTATGAAGTCGAGAGATCATGCTGTTCTCGATAAGATTTTGAGAATCAATGGCAAAGCTACTACACAATTCTTGTGTTTGAGGTGCGCGTTTGTTGATAAAAAATTCCTAAACTCTACAATGAGTTTAGTACTGTTGAAAATTGAAGATACAAAGAACTACACAATTTGATCCTTGATGAAGAATGGAAAAAAGGAGAATGGCAACAGGAAAAATATTTTACCTGTTGGATTAGAGGCAAAACCAACTGTGTAGTATGTAATAGATACCCACGCTGCAGATTCTATTAACGAAGAAGGTACTCGGTAGTCCATAATGGAAGCCATAATTATACCCATGCAGGGTGGAACATGAAATCTCTCTGCTTGTAGCTTACCGGAAGCTGCAATCATCCCCATTCCTGCAATTCCGTTGAACATATTCATGACGAGACCCAAAAAATATCACCCCAAGTAAATGTCCGCATCGTCCAGATTACTGTGATGCATAGTTGTACATGAAGAAAATGTTCACAGACAACAGCAAGCGACAGCGATGATCTGGCGAAGCAAGCAAAAATTCCTTTCAGAATTAAGAAATATGAGCTGAAAATCTATTTCGGTTACCGCGAACATTATGTATTTTCCCGTGCCATTTGGACCCACCTGAAAGAATTTGAGTATATATACGAAGGCATTCCCTCTTCATAAGTAAAACTTGTCTATCAAATCATGCTTTAAAAGTTCTGATTTGCTTAAGCCATGTTCTCTGTAAAAAGAGCCGCAGGATGGCATCCCACTTTTGTCGTATGGAACTGACGATTCTGTTCAGATTGGCTCCACGTGAAAAGATTGAAATGCATGTACAAATCTTTTCACCAGAAACGTGGTGGTATGCCTGTGTCCTGCACCAGTATTCTTGGTCTTTCCGCGAAGTCACCTATGCCGGAAAAAAATATAGTTGTAGGAGATTTTATGGGTAGCACAGTGCTTAATTTAACTTGAATATTTTACATAGAGATTCAATTTACAACAAAATAAATAATATTGCATTCTTATAAAAGACCAAAAAAAATACAAAAATCTACCATCTATATAAAAACTCCCCTTAAAAAACATATATACTCTCTTTTAAATAATTTAAAATTGTAATATCTTAAATAAATACACATACTATTAACAATTACGTCTATAGAATTATAAAACTTCACCATACAACTTTAACATAAACCTACATTCCATGCTTTCAAAAAATGTTTTATTGAAATAACTCATTTTGTAGACCAACTGACCCATAACCATGGTGACACTTCTCATTTTATAAAATATTTAATCAATGAAGTTTACTGATTACAAAGTGATTTCCATAAATCCTCATGCAAATAGGGTTTTATAATTTGGTTAATATATGGGTTAGTGGAAGATATTTCAGTACAGGTTATATTTTGAAGAATAAATAAAATTAACGTTAAATCTAATTTTAGAAATTTTATTTACATATATTAATATAATAGAACTTTCATTTAAAAAATATAAATTATGAAATTATTTTAATATTATAAAATAAATATGAAATAAATATTATTTTTTAAATATTAATAAACAAATTTATAATTTTATTTTTAAATATAATGCTTCAATAAGAAATTAAAAAGGAGTTGTCTAGGTGGAGGAATTTCCGGGACGACTAAAAGTGGTTGGAATTTGAGTAATTTTTGTTAAGAAATCTTACCTTAGTAGGAGTGTTGAATCATGTTCCTTTTTTATGGTGGAAATGTATTAAAGGAATCATCAAAACTTTGAAGACAACAAAAATCTTGACGTAAGATTAATTCTAATAAATAATTCTTACAAATAATGTTAAAAGAGTTCTTCAATGTGGATTAAAAAATATTTATTAGAATCATAACATTATGACCAAATAAGTTTAAAAAGACATTTAGTATAGAACAAATGAGCTTCCAAAGAATACAATTCTAATCTTTTTGTTGAAAGTAATTATACAAAATTATAATTTCTCGGAAGGCATATCATTTAGGACAAAAAAAAAAAAAAAAAGAAAATTCTAGGAATTTATTAAAAAAAAAAATGTAAAATTTCAGTATTTAACATGTATTGAATATGTTTAAACAATGGAAAATATATATTAGATTTGAATTTTTGTGATCCATAATATATAAATAAATGTTTTCAACATTAACTACATAAATGAAGAGATGTATATCCATCGAATTGATTTATTTCTTCACGTTTGTCTTGAGCACTATAAATTATATCTTGTCTACTAATAATATGATTAATTTGAAAAAAAATTATCTATAAAAATAAATAATCTGATTCGTTACATACCAATCGGGATGGAACATTAAACCTACTTCTTGCAATAAATCATATAAAGAATTTCAAAAAAATTCACGAGGTCCTTGATACAAATATAACCTTCGACAACGAATAAGATGGTAGGAAGAGGTCGTAGGTTTTGAGCGGGGTTGCGAGGAAAAGCCAATAGTATTGCCCTCATTATGTAAGGCAATGGGGCTGGGAAAATACGATATGTAGTGAAGGCATCGCTTCGTCGATGTTTCATCCCATCGGAAAAGCTTTGGCTCCACCAATTATAAATATAAAGTGAATTTGTGGTCTCACTACTACATAAGGGGGTTTTAAAGACAATAGTAAGACAATTTTGGGTAAATTGTCTTATTGTAATTTGAAACAAAAGAAAAACTTGTGTGTGTCTTTAAGCGAGTATATGTCTTATTAAATCGTCTTAAAATATTGTCTCTATTAAGACGATATATAACACAATCATTTTGTCTCTACGAGACAATTTCATTGCACTACAACACAAAGGGGTTTAAGAATTTTGAGTAGGTGTGTTATGCTTGAGACAATTTCATTTTTGTCTCTCTCGAAAAATAGTTGGAATTAGACATATTTTCTTCCTTGCAGAACAATGTCTTTTAATCTTATCTATTGTCTCTTTTATTTGGAGATAAAATAAAACAAGTCTGAAAAATATCTTCTATTAAAAATAAATCAATATAAAAAAATTTAATTATAAAAAAATAAAAAATATCCTCCATTGAATAATTCATGTTGGGTACGATTGGAATCGAGCCATAAACCTCCTGCATGGCGAGGTGCTCTTCCAATGAGCTGGCACCCTTTAAAAAATTATGTGAGGGGATGTGACAATTCTTGAAATTGTATAATAGGCATTGATTTTTAAAAATATTACGACACATAGTAACATAATCCTTTTAAAATACTCCCATAATCTCTGAAAGCCACTGTTTTTAACTTAATAAAGGCATAGAAATTGCACCTATATTTTGCAAAGGAAACGTTTATTAAAGTATTGTGTATAGAGGAACAAATCTGAAATTTGAATAAAGGTTAGACTACGTAGTTTATTTAAAACTTATATTAGAAATTGCCTTTGGGAGGTGCAAGGGAATGACGAAAGGAGAGGCATGAATTATGTTGTGCTATGAATAAGAGAAAAATGGCACTTGATAGTTTGTTAAGCAAACATTACTTGAGCCGCATTGGGCGGGGCTCATTGACTATTTGAGTAGAGATAGAAATGGTTTGTCAATCCCTCTCAAACCTTTAGAAGAAATACGAATTGATATTGGTTTCCCACAAAGGCGAAGCTCGTGATGATTTAACATCCTCAGAAGTTTGAGAAGGCACATCATAAACCAACATACACAATAATAGTGATACAAATTCAAATCGGGATTAGTGGCAACAAAGTCAGGTATAGTTTTCAATGTCCAGTTGTAATTTCTCATCGGAAAAAAATAATATGTTGGTGTAAGGGAAAGGCCTCATTATTATTTGAAAACAAACATCATTTTTTAAGAAAAATAATTAATTTGTGAAATAGCAGTACAGATCCAAATATGTGAAAAGGATTTAAACCAACAAAAACGAAATTATAATTTTAATAAATATTTACACAAAACAATACATATAAAAAAATAAAAAATAAAAAAACCTTAACAACTATTCTCTGTACAAAATGTTAATTATCAATCCATGACCACGATGACTCATCATACGGTATCACGTAGATATTTCCTAGAAATATGATACAATTTGATAAATAGGAATTTCCCTTGAGTGCTCAAAACTAACACATGAAAAAATACGATGAAACACCCTTCACACTCTAGTAGGGTAAGTAAGTTGTTGAGTTAAAATATGAGCACAAAACTATATGTTTGAGCCTAAAAATTGACACATTTAAATACCTAGGTGTGACACGAACTAAAAGACTCCAGTTAGGTTACAACTATTACATGAGTTGTGCTTAAACAAGCTTAAGCAAAATGCTTGTTATGACAGGTAGCGGATAACTTGGTTTGGGTGTCTTGAAAAGAACCTTTCGGCCAATAAAAAGGAGGTGGAGAGCAAGCTTTCTACACATTTGAAGCTGTCATGGCAAAAAAATAAAACATATGTCATGCTTCTAATAAGAGAAGTAACAGGCTATGTACATATGTCCTTGTAGATTTCAAGGTTGGATTAAAAAATCCATTAAATTCCCAAACAAAGATATATGAAAATGTACCATAATGTTGTTGATATTTTTCTGTTACAGCAATGTACTAGCTTTTCGATTCCATTTGGCCATTTATAGTGCCATTACACTAGTCCTTAGGCTGCGATGCCTTGTATCATATATAATGCACAAATTTTGGATTCTTCATAACAAAAGATCTAAAATTTATGCTGCACATAAAGCCACCACAAGAAAACGATGCTGTGATAGAAAGCACAGAGGTAAACTGATACCCATGGATGTGTTAGAAAATCGAAGTCAATGATGAAAATACGATTCAGAAGCTTCTATAAAGAATGGTAGGTATTTGGAGAAAAATACGTCCATGAACATCGACGCTATAACGAATAATTGGCATAAAAAATCCATATGCAAAATCGGGGCACAAAAGAAAAGTATTCCATTTTAATAAAAATAAGAAATAGTACAAATATAAAGAATCCGGATCAAAAATTAGGTGTATATGAAATTGCTCTTGAAATCTTTATTTGTAGCCCAGACTCGGTCTCGAGAGTCTCCCATACTCCTCTTTCATCCCGGAAAGCAACATAAGCCATCACGAGTTACATTCCTCACCTTTCATCGAATTTTTCTTCTCTCCTTTTTTCTTTCTCAAGAATGAATTCCCCTAAACTTCCCATAAGTCCAAATAGTGGGTACACTTCGCCCAAGTGATCTCTACGCAAAAAAAGGCGGGAGTCCCAAATGCGAGCAATAACCTAATCGTCTAAATGTACGGAAATAGGTGTACGAAAATCTAGTAAAATACGAAAAGTGAAGATTGGCCTGGAGAAACAGGAAGGATAAGCAAAGATAAATAATGAACCTAAACCCATACTTCAAACAACCACTTATTACGTTGGTTGTGGATAAGTTTCGGAAAAATGTGTGTGATAAGAACTAAAATGTGGATAGACGAGAGAACCATGTTCGCGATCTCTTGTCAGGAGCTTATGCTAATCGAGTCTAAATGTACGAAACAGAGTGTACTAAAATCGATGCAAAATACAAAAAGAGTATATATTATTGCAAATGTGGAAAGATAAGCAAATCTAAATAATGAACCCACAACACGGACTTCGAACGATTGCGCGTGCTGCATTTGTGGATAAAAATTTCATGAAAGTGTGTGCAGGCAAAATGTGGTTAAGGTCGGAGAACTGTGTTCCAAGGGCGGTGTGGTTAAGAGTCGGACGTATTGTTCCAGACTAAAAGGATAAGCTTACACACTATTCCCATGGCAGCAGAAAAATGTTTTGACCAATGGAATGTAGCACCATTATTAAAAACGCAGTGCAATATGACCACCTTATCAAACAAAGAATTTCTCCTCCCCACTCAACTAAAATTTTGTTGCGAGGGAATGTTGTGAGGGTATGCAAATACGGGGATTAGGATTATGGAGTGGTATACAACGAGATTTAACACAAAGAAAAAATAATGTTCTTTGTAATGTCTGAATTTTCAAATTTATAATGAAAATAAGCACAGACACTATTGGGGCTTGGGATTTGTTGTTTGAGCTTTGCTAATGAGCTAGAACTCTCTTCCCAATCTCTGTCGAAATAAAAAATCCGAACGATACGCAGTCAAATAATTATAAGAACTTACCTCCCTAAATTGTTAGGAGTTAGAAAGGATGGATAAGACCACAATTTTGACTTGATATGACAAAATGACAGGAGAGGTACCAATACCCAAACGTAAAAGATGTAAAAAAACCAAATGTTTGTTGTTACCGGAGCACATTTATGCGATAAATAAAACTTTCGGACAGCTCTACCACGGTAGAGGGTAGAGTCTTTCATGTTCTTCAAAGCATTGTAATCCCATGAAAGGCCCGAAGTGAAACCACAGTTGGGAATCCTCCACCTGTCATGAAAGTGTATATGACCATTTACATGCTCATAATTCAATACGAAACAAACCTAATAGCAGAACTCGAAGAGGAAACAAAGAAAATGGGGACGAAATAGATTGCGGCCTTGAATTGAGGTGAGAAATCTAAATTGAGTTTAAAAAATTAAAATACAAATGGGAAAGAGTAAACAGAAATAACTCTCTTGGAGTTTGTATAATGTTGTTGCACATGAGGAAATAACAGAATAGTCATATTCAATCAATTGCCTCACTGCTTTTTCGACATGGATATTAAAGGACTACGCATTCAAAAAGTTGCTCCCATAGGCATTGCGGAAGGCTATTTTCATTTCTTCTTGCACATGTTCCAACTTAATTAGCATTCAATAAAATCGGAGTATTTAGTTCATTCTTCCAATTTTAGAAAGAAAAATTGTGGGAATCAAGTCAAGTTCCCTCATACTCACCTCCTATCCTCACGGATTTGGGGGAAAAAAATTTCAAGCGAGACAATAAAAATTGATCAGGACCTATGGTTTTATAATTCATGAAAAGTATGAGACTGGGAGGCGAAGAATCTACCATCGATAAGAGCTCACGACATCTTTAAATACATAAGATTTCCATATTTATTCCATGGCTAGGCACACATGAAGAAAAAAATAGGTCACAGAAAACTCAATAGAGATTGTCAATTTATGAGTTGTTATGCACCCAATTAGGAAATTTCAATATGTGTATATTAAGAATAGTGCTCATAAAGAAAAATAAAATTCGTAGGAGAACTTATGAGCTGACCCAGGCAGCATACAGAACACGAAAATACGAGAAATACTTCAGAAATGACAACCTAACATCAAGATTGGGTAACGAGCACCTAAACAAGTGTAATAAAGATAAAACATGTCGACGAACAATGGTTAGGCATATAAATTGGAAATTAAAAATGTGAGCCAAGAAACACATAAAAATGAAGGGTATAAAGTAGCGAGATAGAAGTAATAAACTGTCCTATGTAATGAATACACATCAGGATCTTGTCATGGGTTGTCTTTGGATTTAAATAGTTTGCATATGGACAACGGAAAAGTTTGATAACACCTTCCATAAATAAGTTTGACTTTGTCTAAGACTAAAGATTAGAAAGTTTGATGTCTTGTGAGTACGATTATTCACTTAAAAATAGACTTATGGTATATTAATAGTTTTGCATCTATAAAATATATCTCCAGTAGTAAATGAAAATAATAGGTTTCTGGGGTTTGGTACGACGTATTTTATTAAAAGAGAAATGTTTGAACGTATACACTTTAAGCTAGCGCACACAAGTTTGAAAAAGCATAATACCTAAGCATTCAAGTGTTTGAAATAGGAAGGAGGAAAAGAGCTGGGTGATTTGTAAATGTTTCAAAATCATAACCACACGAAGCATCAACATGTGTGCAATTTTCTACTCAACCATTCTCCCAAATAAAAATGTGTGAATATACATCTTATTACTTTTATCATGGTGCAACGAAACACATCAAAGAAGCAAGCCAACGGATACCGAGGATAACATTGTGTTTGTCTTGTAATCAAGAAACGTAACAAGTCGGCTCCACTTTATACTCCCAAAAATAAATACACGGAAGTGTGCGGTATGTCAGTTGAAATATTACCTCGATAAATTACAAATGCATGATATGGTGACTAGGCATGGGGAAAATGAGGTCATCTTTAGAAAGTCATGTTCGTGGGAAAAGATTATATAGAGAGAGATGTGGGGCCATTTCTCATACTATTCATTGATTCTATGGTCATTTGACTTTAGTTACTGTGAATGGTGATTTTGAACCCGAGTAAAAAGAAAAGATATGAAATATTTTTTCCTTGATAGTATATCAAAAAGGATCCTGCGTGGAAAATTAAAAAGCAAAATGTCCAATAGATGGGCAAAAATCCTTAATGAATGTATACACTTCTGAGTTGAAACGAGCATACGATATATAGGCTATGGCACTGTCAACCAATTCCACGTGGTTTTACCAAGAAAATAGGTATGTACATCTAAGCGGAAATTATGTGTCATCAAACTAAAAAAATTATATTTGTCGTGTCATCCACAAGGTACGATATCGGGATGCTCGTATCGAGTAAATGGGAACGTACGTTTGGGGAGTTGATCTCATAAGAGAAATAAGAGTAAAAAATTTGCACGAGTTGTTGCAGAAACTACGTAAGTGAAGACATTCAACGGTCTAGATCCAGTAGGTTGGAATAAGGGAATCCATTTCAAAAATCTACTAGATCCGTGGCAATACTACGAGCTATCTATTTGGAAAAATCTTCAAAGACTTGCACCCATCTCATCCTTTTTGCCATCACATTCGAGTGGAGCAAAAGCAGGGGTAAACATATAGAATGGAAACACAGTGGATGGCCGCAATATTTCGTTGATCTCACTTGAACTTGAGAGCTAAACGGTGAATTAGTGAGAAACAATAGTATATAAGAGATTATTGTAGTTCTACATAAATAGATTAACGTTGTTGGGAGATATTTTCCTAATTCATAGAGTAACTCTTCATCCCTCTAACTATAGTACAAGTCGAGTTCTAATACAGTTTTAAACAACGATAAAAAATAGTAATTTCACATAAATTGCAAATAAATTCTGATTATTTGAACAGGTAAATGGCCCGATGCTATGGAAATAATACACTTGAGGCTACCAAAGATAAGAAATTTAGGTATTTGGTACTTAAATTCATAATACAATCCACTTGATTTTGCTTTCTAAGAATGGTCGGTAATTATAGGTCTCTATATAATACATACAACTCCAGAGTTTCGTTTATCCAAATTAAGTGTGATTAGGAAGACATCTTAGAGTGTTAGTGGAAATTTAGTAGGAATTGGCATAAGTGGAAGTTACTAGTACAATACGAAGCTACTTATCTAGAAAGGTTATAAACAATACATCAGCTTAAATTATCTATAGTTTTGATTGGAATATAAAATTAAGTGATTAAATGAATAATATTTTAATTTGAATATTCTCATGTGTAGTAATAAATTTTGCTTGTCTAATGTTGAAGAGTTGTAAAGCGATACATCATCTTAAATTATGTACATTTTTGAATAGGATTATCCAAATCAAATTATTTTAAATTATGTTTGGAATAGAGCGGAGACATGAGAATATTCGATTCGAAAAACTTGGACCATTTAGTATGGGTACAACGATAATTGGGGAACCTATTACAAAATGTGACAACTAACATCAATATTGTGTAACCAAGGCACCTAAACTTAGTAGAACTAAGGGGGAACCTATTACAAATTTGGTGCCAAGACCAAACATCTGGAACAATAACTTACAACAAGAAGTACTCAACAATAAAATAACCATTCGATTTTGCCTAGAATGTGCCCAAAAATCACATATGAGGTCCAAAGAGAAGACTTGACTTGATTGAAACTTGTGATGGCACTGTGGCATAGCAGAAGGTAGGTATGCACTACTATGAGAGGGGGATCCAGCTACTTGCAAAGCACATCCAATACCTTTTCAATGTCAAAAACTTCAAGAATGAAGGTAAAACTTTATTTTATACATGGTATCAAAAAACTCATACTAGTCACGTTCCAAAGCACCATCCAAGAATGAAACACAATCAAATTGAAAAATTCCAAAGGTAAAATAAAAACAAGGATCCCATTCCAACCTCAAAACTTAGTATCAATAGCATACTTCACGTACATAGTAGAGGACGAAGAAAAAAAATTCCATTCAAACACAACCAAATATACTAATTTTTGGGTATTAGTAGCAATGTGACAATACTTTAGGGTACTTACAAATGAGTTGATGTTTATACTAGTAGGACCTAACTTTTCTCTAAAGCGATCCAAAGGTTCTTTTGCTCACCCTCCCTTTAGCGACAGATGATTTTGGAGAGTACCCCTTCACTAGGGCCGTTGTGAACAAAATCGGGGATTCAGAGTGGGTGAACCGCAACAAAAAGGAATTTTTGTAAGGCGTGGAACCCCAATGCTATGTTAAGAATAAATAATGAGTGTGGAGTTACATTTGATCCATGAGCCTTGCCAACGTAAAATAAAAATGTGATTGGCTTCTAATGAGCCTCACAAACTTCTGCATGCAATGGCTTTATCTCAACACATTTGCATTTAGATATTTGATCGTGATAAACTTAATGATGCCTAATTTTAATCTAAAATGTTTGAAAGAATACAGGGCTTCTTTGCTTGGGAAGTTTGATGAAGCCTAATCTTAAGTTAGCTCCATAGGATTTCAGAACAACTGCCACTCATTTGACTTAATTCAGCAGATTTTTAGAATTCAGTTGATTCTTGTGGAAAACAATACGAAATTAATCACTTTTAACAACAAGTGCAAATTGACCATAAATTTAATTTTATCTTTTACAAGTTCATAGATGCTTTCTCGATGGATTTGTTTTTAAGAATACAAATTTAACAATTTCTCCCAAGTTCGAACCCCATAAAAGATAAAAATAGTCAAAAACATTACCAGAAAAGCGTTGGGATTTCTGCTAAGCTTATGGTCAAGCAACAAAGCATACTCAATTAAAGACAAAACCCTAGCTACAGATATATGAAGAGACGAAAACAAAGTTTATGGAAAAGTGATGCTCATGGAGATATGCTCATAATGAATTCACCTGTATATTTTCATCATCTTTTTCTATATGTTTGTCGTTATACTGGCTTCAGCAGCAACAGAGGACATGAATCCCCTTTACCACGGCCATACAGGCATGGCGGAATTCATCAAAACTTCTTGCAAAGTGACTCTGCATCTGAATCTCTGCTTTTCGTCGCTCTCTTCCTAATCCGGGTCTCTAAGGGCCAAGCATAGTGATGTTGTGAAGGCAGCCATGACAGTGAGCCTTGTTAATTCTCACAATGCTTATGTCTGGGGCATGGGCTTGAAAACAAGAAGAGCCAGGATGAATAAAAGAGAAAAGGCGTCCCTCAAATATTGTATTGAGGATTTCAAGGACACCACGACCAAGATTCATCCATCTCTAGCGGAGCTGAAGCACTTCAGGGTGAACACGTTCAAGGCTGAAGGATCAGTTGAGCAACGTGGAAACGTGGATGAGATCGGCCCTCACCAACGATGACTCATGTCTATGGTTTTCACCCTGCCAGAGGAAGGGTTAAGGCCATGGTCATGGCCCGCTTGCAGAAGTTATAGTGGGAAATGCCCTTTTTTTTTTTCGAGGTCAACAATAAGAATGAATTACTTATGCCATACAAAGAGAACTTCTTTGGCATCCTGAAATGGATTCTATGAGCATCGAGTTGGTCATCACCCGAAATAAGAACAAAAATGGGAAATCGGAGGAGATACTTACCATCCTGGCCCATTCAACCTTCTTATCCCTGGCATCGTCTTTAAATAACCTTTTAGTCTGCATCAAATCTCAAAACAAACTATAAACCCTAACCCTTAATTGTAGAACCCTGTCACTGATGCAAGTCCATCAAGTGCATAATGGGGATCAAAAGGGGTGTTGTTAACTTCAGAAAATCAGCATGAAAGCAAGCAAGGGAACATGGGAACTTACCCCCATGTCTGTGAGCAAGAATCTTCAACTGTAGAATCGTTCGCCCGTTCGCCTCCTTTTCCCCCGAAGGCTTCTATCTGCCGGGAAAATATTTGTTGCAAAGAAAGCGAAAGGATCGCGTGTAAAGTGAGGGATTGGTTAAAACAGTAAAGGAGAAACAAAATGTTTCAAAGTGGGTGGGGGGACAAATGAACATGTGTTGGGCCTGAGTGCTCTCTACTGCCTTCATCCAAATGACTTACGGTCTCATGGGAGTGTTATACATGTGACCTCTTTTAGGTTGGATTAAGACTTGGCGGAAATAAATGAAACGAATGAATTTGTTTACTTCCCCTCTTATTTTTCAGAATTTTGCCGCCTCTTTGAATGAATTGTGTTAATTTCTAATTTAATGGAACGAATTGTCTTAATTTCTAATTTAAGACCATTAAAAAGTTTTAATTTTTAAATTAAAATAATTCAAATGATAATTTAGGATTTTAAGACAAAATATTAGTTTGGCTTGAAAAAGTGTTTTAAAGTATCTTTATATGCTAGTGATATAATTGTTGTTATTGTTTCATCATTTAGTGTTTTTATCAATAGTTAAGTAACCTTATTAATTAATGAGGATTATTACTATTTATTTTTATTCATAAGGATTATTTTAAGATATCTGTGCCGGTATGAGTCTAAAATAATCCAATATACAATGGTGTCTTTGAGTACAAATTAAATTATAGAGGATAGTGATGAGTTTCCTAATTAAAATTCCTATGATTAGATGGAAAAGTGGCAAAGAATATCCATCCAATATGAAAGTAACATTCAAATAAGTGCATTGCAATGACAACATAATCCTTGTTGCATGATAACATATAGAAAACAAACACATGAACTCAAAGAGCTATAAAATAAGTATATTATAATTCATTTGATATGTGAATAAAGTAAATCATAGAGACACTATACCATGGGCTACCCTATCAAGTTCATGTAGTGGGAGTGCTCTCAAGTATGAAACGGATTAGGGCATATGATGAGAAGCTCTTGACACCTATGTAGTAAATCCACCCTCTAGAATGAGGACTTTCGCCTCTCCTTTATAGAACAGAATACAGAGATAGAGAATGGAATCGATGAAATAGAAGAGGATCAAATTGTGGTTTAAAGGCCTATGTGCTAGATCATTTTGGATGTCACAATTTATCTCTAGTGAATTTTCTCTCTTTCAAAACTAGGTTTGTTGAAAGCACACATCTCCTCAAAACACTTTGTAGCTAATGTTTTCCCTTTAATTGACAATTGTGTTTAAATTATCTTTAGTGAGGCACATGTCTTCTAAAATATGTGTTATTTTAGCATGTAATACTCAGAATAGTGCATTAAATGTATGAGCAACAAGTCAACACTACTTCTCCATGATATCTATTTTTTTCTTATTATGAAGTTCCAACCTACTAGAAATAGTTCAGTATGGTGCCCCCTTTGTAATAACTTGTTGTTTTCCTTTAGTAACCATATATATCTATTGATTGTTGTTTGTATGGATGAAATACAAACATTTCCTATAATGATCCTCCTTGAGCACACCCTCTCCAAGACTATTCACCGTTTGCACGGTTGAAGCACGAAATATGCCAATAATAATCCCTTTTGACTACATCACCTCTCAATATTTACCTTTCTCATTGTAATAATTACCACTTGTGGATGAAAATAGGTCTAATTCGACTTCATGAAGAAAAGAAATGATGCATATATGGCTAGGTTGAATTGCATCATGTGGAGTTTCCAAGAAGAGGCTCACATGCAAGGTGTGGGAATAAAGGTTTATTTTCTCTAAAATAGTATGATGCCTAGAGAGGCTAAAATAAAAAAGGATAAGGTGTATAAAAATAGCAAAAGTCCCTCAAGCAAGGCATCACTTCCTCGGCTAGATTAGAGCTCTAGGCATCCTCCAATTTTGAACAAAATACGATGGTGGAATTTCAAATAAATTGATGCCCTAACTATCACACCAAGAGGGAACCCTTGATGCTCCTTTGACTTGAGGATTTCTTGAAGGTTTTCACTTTGTAGTTCATCATTCAGAACCTATTATCTTAACTATAAATGACCATTGGATGAGCCTTTACCACAGTATATCTCCAAAACCTTAGTCTTATAGTATTTCTCTTAAAAAAAAATTCATGGAAAGTCACCCTAGATTCTCCCAAAGCTCACACTTTAATTGAATCTTTCCTTGCCTCACTTTGAAGCCTAGTATAAACACGTCAATCACAAGTGAGGGATTTTGGAAGTTTTGATCTTAGGCATTCATCATTTTTTAATATTCCTAAATCTGAGGTCATCTTTCCCTGAAGCCTTTCTTGGAGAGTCCTTCTTTTGGTTCTAAAGCAAGGAACCTATTATCTGATCCTCTTCTTTGAATGGGCATTGGAAATCACATTGTGCATCGTTATTGGTCTCATCATTCTAGTAATTTCCCTATACCGAGACTCCTCCCATCAGTGAAAGTTCATAAAGAGCATGGGAAATTGAATGAGGTGACAATGGGTCCTTGTCCCATTGTTTCCACTTGATATAGTAGTAGTCCCTTTGGAACCCCTCCTAGGACCCTTGCTAAATTAAGTGCTAACATTTTTCAAAAAGAAGTATAAAGCAGATGGCTCACTTGAAAATAATAAAGCTAGGCTTGTGGCAAAAATTTTTACACAGAAAGAAGGGGTCTATTATGAGAAGACTTTTTCCCCCATAGCAAAATGGGATACCATCTAGACACTCTTTGCCCTAGAAACTCAAAAAGTTGGAAAGTTCATAAAATGGATGTAAAAACTGCTTTCTTAAATGGAGATATGAAAGAGAATGTTTTTGTGTCCCAACCAGAAGGAATATTTGTGAAGGGTTAGGAACATAAAGCATGCAAGCAGTAAAATCCTTGTATGGCCTCAAGAAAGCACCACGAGCCTAGTATAATAAGGGGTTAGGGGAATAGGGGCTTAGGGGTTAGAGGTTTAGGGTTTAGGGGAATAATGAGTTAGTGGTTAAGGGGTTAGGGATTGGGGGCTTAAGGGTTAGGGGATTTAGGCGCATTTAGGGGTTAGGGGCATAATGAGTTAGTATTTAAGGGATTAGGGATTCAGGTTAGGGGAATAATGAGTTAGTGGGTAAGGGGTTATGCAGTTAGAAATTTCAGGGGATAAAGAGCAGCGGAAATTGAATGAGGTGACAGTGGGTCCTTGTCCCATTGTTTCCACTTGATCTAGTAGTAGCCCCTTTGGAATCCCTCCTAGGAACCTTGGTAAATTAAGTGCTAACATTTTTCAAAAACAAGTATAAAACAGATGGCTCACTTGAAAAGAATAAAGCTAGGCTTGTGGCAAAAGGTTTTACACAAAAAGAAGGGGTCTATTATGAGAAGACTTTTTCCCCCATAGAAAAATGGGATACCATATGGACACTCTTTGCCCTAGAAACTCAAAAAGTTGGAAAGTTCATAAAATGGATGTAAAAACTACTTTCTTGAATGGAGATATGAAAGAGAATGTTTTTGTGTCCCAACCAGAAGGAATTTTTGTGAAGGATTAGGAACATAAAGCATGCAAATGGTAAAATCCTTGTATGGCCTCAAGAAAACACCACGAGCCTGGTATAATAATGGGTTAGGGGAATAGGGGCTTAGGTGTTAGAGGTTTAGGGTTTATGGGAATAATGAGTTAGTGGTTAAGGGGTTAGGGATTGGGGGCTTAAGGGTTAGAGGATTTAGGTGCATTTAGGGGTTAGGGGCATAATGAGTTAGTATTTAAGGGATTAGGGATTCAGGTTAGGGGAATAATGAGTTAGTGGGTAAGGGGTTATGCAGTTAGAGATTTTAGGGGATTTAGCTGTTAGGGATTTTAGGGGTTAGGGGTTAGGGGTTAAGGGGTTATAGGTTAAGGGGTTAGATGTTTAGGGGGTTAAATGGGTTATGGTTTCAGAGTTTTAGGGGGTTATGGGATTTAGCAGTTAAGGATTTTAGTGGTTAGGGGTTAGGGGTTAGGGTTTGGGGGTTAAATGGGTTAGGTTTTTAGGGGTTTAGGGGGTTAAATGGGTTAGGGTAGGGAATTAGGGTTTAAGGTGTTAGGGGTTAAGGGTTTAGAGGTTTAGGGTTTAGGGGGTTAAATGGGTTAGGGGTTTAGGGTATAGGGGGTTAAATGGGTGAGGGGTTATAGCAATTTATTAGGTGAACGAGGCATAATCTAGTTGTAGTAACCATAACTTTGTCAAGTTGTTATAGTCAAGGCAAGACTTGGTTGGGTTCCCAAGTTCCAAAAAAGTAAGGGTAATTGTGAGGGCATGATAACTAAGGAGTGTCAGTGTGTGCCAAGGGTTTTCCATTTTTATAATTTTCTTTGTTGTGCTTTATACCATGCTACCTAGTTGCTTTCATGTTTCCCTAGCGTTTTAACTTTTTCAATTTCTATCTCTCTATTGTTTCTTGCCCCATTTGCAATTTCATCCTTATTTGGTAGGTGTTTTATTCAATATAGTGTGAATATTTTTCCATCACACAACTTCTGTGGGGTTTGTCTACACAAATAGCTTTTAAGGCCCATTCATCAGGGTATTTGATGAAATGAAATGGTTATCGATGGTCACCAACTAATGGTACCTATAGATATTTACTCTAACAATTCTACAGTTTTCTTGTGCCAACAATTATACAACATTTTAACCTCATGAATTAGTCTCCTCTGTTCTCTTAGCTGATTCTATAAGCACTTATTGTTGTTGTTAAAGATTTTACTCTCTAGTCCCATTGAGCTATTTCATTTATTTGTGGACATTGATCTATTCTCATTTCATTTCTTCAATTTTTCTGACTGTTATGTGTTGCCTTTGGCCAGATCCTTCTTTCTTACCTATGCTTTTTCTGCTTAAGCATTCTAGCCATCCAGAGCAACAGGGGTAGCAGGAGCCACACAGTCCAGTTAGAGCTAAGCAAGGGTAGCGCATAGGCAGCAGGAGCCACGCAGGCCCAGTCAGGGTAGCGCAGGGGCAATGTAAGCCCTTCAGGTGTGACGCAGGCCCTTACTGAGCAGCGCAGAGGCCGACGCAGGCCAGTTAGGCTGACGTAGAGGGATTCAGAGTAGCGTATTACTGCCGTTTTTATTTCTCTTTTGGGTGAACCAGTTTTTCTGCCCAGGATTGTTGTACTTAGATTCTACATAATAATGAAAACCCTCCAGAGCTAACTGCACTGGTTTTCCCACATTGGGTTTTTTCCAGGGATATTTTTCCAGAAAATCCATGTGTCACTTTGTCTATGAGCATGTTATTCAGTATTTGATATGTATGTGTAGGTTGCTAGTTGTATTTACTATTTACTTCACTAATTTATTGAATATTTCATAAATTAACTTGTAACTTAATTCAAGTAGGAGAAGTAAATCAAGATACTGCAATAGGGTTTCTTAGATTAAGAAATTTTCACATTCCCTAGGTCTAGCCCCATTAGGTCACCTAGGGCAACAATTTCCCAGGAATCTAGCTAGAGGAAAAATTCTATCTCCTAGAGGCAGCTGCGTTGCTGGGTGCCCTCACTCTCCTTAGAACTTGGGCCAATTCCGACGGTGGAATCTCCAGATACCTCAAGCCCTAGCTCTAGGATCAAGTTTTTCCTAGGTGTTCCCAAGGATAGAACCTAGTAGGATTAATTTGACCTATCGAAGTAAAAACACTTGTCTGATCCTTTCCCATCACCTTTTCCAGGATAGGAACATCATTGGTTACTAAATTCCATCCCTGAACCTAGGCTGGGTCCACTTGGCCTCGTGTGGTCCCATTTGGTGTCAAAGGCCTTTCATCAAGGACCATTTGGGAATCCAAGTTCCCAAAGGATTTTAGGGATTGAGAACTTCCTTCATAAGTCTTATTCTTCTCCCTCAGCCCTTCAATCCCCCTCCTCTCTCCCTAGAAGATAATTCCCTTTCTTAAAAGGAAAGCAAGTCCCACTCTTTATTTTATCTTAGGGAAAGGGTTTCGAGGGTCACTTCCCACCTATTCATTGACCTATACTCTACAAGTGACTTCCTAAACTACTGGGACTCCACCCATCGGTGAAATTCCGTGAAGAGCAAGGAGCCTTAGCTGTGGTGACAATGGGCTAAGCCTCCATCATTTCCCTTGTCCTAGTAGTTGCCCTCTTAGGAACCCCTTTTAGATCCACTACTAGTTTGAGTGGTAACATGTTGTTCACAATTCCATTTGTGAACAACTCTTTGGTATGCCCACTTTTGCCATACTACAGCTCCAAGATGAGAAGTCCAGGGCTATGGAGGTTGCCCTTCTTCTCACTTAATCAATCCTCTACAATATAGTGAACTAGGGCTAGTTGGTTGGTCCACTTGAATGTTACTTTAGTCCTTCAAAGTTTGCACATCCTTAGGCCCTATACACCTGCCCTTCTACCAATTTTGTTGTCCTTCACCAGAACAAGAGTCGGGGCTCTTCTTTGACAGTAACCTAACAACCCTCCAACTGTACTTGGCCTACCATCAATCTGCCCAACCATAATCAATTTTTTTTACTGATCTAGGGCCCACAATATTGTCTTCATCTAGGGCTCTTCAAATCTGCCACCTAACAATGGTTTGAGTCCTCTCAAGATCACTGTTCTTGCATATCGACAATTTCCAATCTATGAACAAATATGAACTACTCCTCTTATCATACTTATAACAATCTGTAGATGACTGAACTAGGGTCACAAATCAACCACTAATAGTCCATTTACTAATTGTTTATAGGTTTCTTCAGATCTTTGTCTAAAACTCTATGGAAATTCCACCAAAATCAACTCCTCTACATGTCAATCCATTCTTCATATGGAAAATTTCTTCTACATGCTCAATCCTCTGCTCAGGTTCCACCCTCCTTTGGATTTGTTGTCTCCACACATACTGAATCTGCAAACCATCTTCTAGATCTGCGGTCTTTATTGCAGAAATAAACCTCGCTCTAAGGGTCACAACCCATCTTCCTCTACGCAAATTTGTCATAGTATTAAGGTCATACCTTATGAACTAAACATGCTAGGAAACTATCCTAACTAGGGCATTATACTTATGTACTTCTAATTGTTGTAGAACAAACGCTATCCACACATAGAAAAAACACGACTCTTGCCTCCATAAGAGACTCGACCTAGCTCATATGGATCTATAAATTCTGGGCATTTCTTTGACTGAATCTTGACATGAACTTCAGATCTCAATGTCGACCCTCAAACTAGGGTTAACTCAGTCAATATTACGCCTGCATCGACTTTTGTTATGGCTCTAAATTACAGTGCAATCCCTCCTCCATTTATGTTGGTCTTTATCACAGACCTTGTGGCCTACTAACCAACACAATGCAAGATGGTATCAACCCTATCTTCTATTTCATGTAGAAAATATAACCAATGGGATTCAATCTGATCTTGTAATCATGTACTAAAACAAGATACCGAATCCTTCCTACAATTTGTGGAAACAAAACACAATCGCACAATCACATATAAGTAAGAGAAACAAGTTATCAATCGCACAACACAAGATGTATCTAGGGAAGCAACTGCTCAAAACCCTCTATCTCTATTTTGTATTAAGTCAAGGAATCATGAAACAACACAATGCTTAATCTCTCTTGAGATTCTCCAGCACTCTACCAATTGTCTCCTGTTGATCTAGGAAAAATCGGTCTAGTACCTAGCCAATTCTCAGCCTTCCTTTAGCCTGCCTTGCTCACACAATTCCTATGGAATTATCTCCATATTAATTAGGAAAATAAACCTTCCTTGATTGTGCAATCCATCATGGCATCCCAATGACTTTATAATTGCACATGGGAAATTTTCTATAAATACAACTGATAGTTATGTTCCTCTGAACTGTGTTACAATAAGGATCAAGGGTCTTTTATTATTTAAAATAAGATAAAACCCTAAACAACCAAAACCCTATCCTGAGGAGATGTAACACCAAGAGTTTATGGGCCCCGTTGGGGTTAGTTGGGCAGCCAACTTCCCGGGTTCATAACTTGGTCATATGATCTTCCTTTGACGCACATGATACCTCATTAGAAAGATCTCTCCGAGGACTACAACTACTAATATGATTTATATGAAATCTCCAAACCTTTCATGCCCAAAAAACATCGTTTGGGGCCTCAAAACGACTTCTAAAGTTCAGGACCCAAAAAACTGACAAAAATAGTAAATTGTGCTATAATTAAGGAAACTGAAAAACTGAAAGAGACAATGGCAAGGGCCCAAGTGGAATAGGTGGGTGGCCACCAATATCCACCTCGATCACCTTAAATCGAATTTATTGAGCTAACTCAATCACCATGACTTAGTTAATTGACACAAGTTGTTATGAGACAAAATTACAATTTATTGTCCAATTTATTTAAGGGAAAAATAAATTAGACGCATCACATTCCTCGCTCCTGGTACATAGAAATTCCTCACCAGTGTGGGTGCATTTTTTTGGTCCTTTCTAGTTGCCAATTTGACTGTTTCTTGTTGCAAATTTCAACACTCCCTCTCAACAAGAAAGGAATTCAATCTATCCCTATCCGGTACCTTTGGAATGTTCTGCATGCTACACTTCTCTAGTGTTGTTTGCACCTGCAACTCCTGAAACTGAATAGCCTTTGAAAAACTGAATCAGTATAATGCATTTGTCATCAGAGTCTTCTGACTGTTGCTAGCTACTGCACCTGTGTAGTACTGGATTCTCTGCACTGCTGTTGACATCTGCATCTGTGCCCTTTGAACTATTGCTAACTCTATTTGTGCTGCAGTATTTGACATATGTCATTATGATTTGTGTCTTGCTGACATCTGACTACATCAATCTAACTGATCCTTCCTACTACTGCTGTACTGTGGGCTCCTCATAGCCAGGTTTGATCCATGAGACATGCCATCTCAATGGACCTTGCCCAAATTTCTTATCTTGGGATTATGTCTACACATAACCCCACCTTACACTTCAAGGTATGGCTGCTCCCTCTTCCCATTTGGCTCGAAATTTCCCCCTTATGGAGGTCTCTGCTTTAGTGGACGCTTCCACTCGGTCTCCTCTCTGCTTCTCCAATTGTGGCAGCTACTCCACAACCTTCTGAGACTGCTTCTCATGAGGATGCATGTTGAGAGGTAATTTATGCTCCCTCTAAACCACCAAGTCTCTAACTTCTGCCTTTCTCCTCAAAGCTTTGCATGCATCCAGTACCTCAAGTGCATATAGGTTCTTGACTCGCGCATAGTGTAATTGTCCCGAAGTTACAAAAAGTTTCTAAAAAAGAGTTGATTTTAAATCGATGATATCTCCCTCATCCGAGCTCCGATTTGACCAATTATTTTTCCATTTGGGTAGATTTTCGCAAGGAATCCAAATATTCTATTTGTTTTCAAAAATTTTACACCAAAATATTCAAATATTCTCTACAAACTCGCCGCCCAAAAAATTCCTGCTCTGATACCATGTAGAAAATATAACCAACAAGATTCAATCTGATCTTGTAATCTACTAAAACAAGATACTGAATCCTTCCTACAATTTACGGAAACAAAACACGATCGCACAATCATATATAAGTAAGAGAAATAAATTATCAATCGCACAACAACATGATGTATTTGGGGAAAGCAACTAATCAAAACCCCTCTCTCTCTATTGTGTATTAATTCAAGGAATCATGAAACAATACAATGCTTAATCTCTCATGAGATTCTCCAGCACTCTGTCAATTGTCTCCCGTTGATCTAGGCAAACTCGGTCTAGTACTTAGCCAATTATAATATTTACTTCAGCCTGCCTTACTCATGCAATTCCTAGGGAATTAACTCCTTATTAATTACGAAAATCAGTCTTCCTTGATTGCGCAATCCATCATGGCATCCCAATGACTTTATAATTGCAGATGGGAAACTTTCTCTGAATAAAACTGATAGTTATGTTCCCTTTAACTTCTGTCTCAACTAGGTATTCCTCGAAACTGACATGCATGCAACTATTAATAGTGAATTATCAGTTATCTGATTGATCACTCATTGTGAATTAAATCTAATTTAATTCACTGGACCTCTCACTAGCACATCACTCAGTTAGAACTAGTTAAACTGATTTTAACTCATTTAATTGAGTTAATTACACTTGCACCCCACTAATGCATCAACTTCAACTGGACCCCAAAAATATTAGAACCCCTCTAGATGCCTCATATTAGACCCTCAACTCGAATTTCTTGAGCTAACTCGGTCATCATGACTTAATTCACTGACACAAGTTGTTATGAGATGAAATTACAATTTATTGTCCAATTTATTTAAGGGAAAAATAAATTAGACGCCCCACATTCCTCACTCCTGGTGCATCAAAATTCCTCACCAGTGTGGGTGCATTTTTTTTTCCTTTATGTTTTCCAATCTCACTGTTTTTTGTTGCAAATTTCAACATTTCGGAATTTGATGTGGCCTTCACACAAAGACACCATTGAAATCACATGCCCAGATTCTCATGAGAAACCTCTCTTAAGCTTGATCTGCCGGAAGAGAACCAACAATATTCCATCTTACTTCCTAGCGCAAACTGACCATTAAGGTATGCAACATTCTTTTGAACCCTCATATGATGATCTTGCTCTTGGAGGATGATCATGACCTCCCTTTAGCAACCCTTACTCGGCCCTCGTACTCGACCTACTTTAGGACTACATCTCTCTTCACCCCTTTGATGTGCCAGATAGTGGGAATACATGTCAAACATGCTAAGATGTGCCAAGTGATAAGGCATGCCAGGATGTGCAAGGGTGTGTCAATGCGTGTCAGGGAATTTCAAGACAACAAAAGGGAGAAAAAAGTTAAACTACAAGGAAATGAACACATAAGAGGGTTAATAGATCATCAATTACCTTTTCCAAGAGATGCATGCTAGGCACACTAACACTAGGTGGCAATAGGTTCCAAGTGCAAAATCTTAGTGCATTCTAAGTGCCAAGTATTCTTTTGTTTCTTCTCATCTACTTTCCAACAATTGATCATCAAAAATTAATTTAATATTAAACCATGCTAAATCATACCAAGGCATCTCAACGTATTCCATACATGCTAAGACTTTCCAAGCGCTAACACGTGCCAAGCTGTCAGGGACTAGTGTTATGCATGTTATGAAGTGGAAGGGAATATTGAAGAGTGCTAAGGTGTGCTAGAGAGTGATAATTCATGTTGATGAGTGTTAAGGAGTACTAAGAAAAAACATTAAGGGAGCACTAGGTAAAAATTCATGGAAGTTAATGAATATGAGGAACGTGTACTGCCAGAGACTAGTGTTAATGGTCAATGTTAGTTGTCATGCCAAGGAGGGAGCGACAAGGTATGCTAAGCATTGGTAAGGCATGCTAGGGAATATCAAGGCATGTTAAGAATTCCCAAAGTGTGCTTGGGAGTTCCAGGGTGTGCTAATTATATCATGTGCCAATTAATAGTGCCAAGATATGCCAATACATGCCAGGTGCTAAGGATGTGGCACAACGTGCCAGGGTATATCAATATGTGTCAAGGCAACAAAAGGAAGAACCAATAAGAGGGTTAATAAGTCAGGACTTGATATTTTTGAAAAGGGGCATGCTAGGCACACTAATAATAGGTCCCAATACATGCCAAGTGGCATTGTGTGCCAAGTTATAATGTATGTCAATGCATTCAACCAAGGTGTTCCGGGGCATGCTAGGGACTATATGCAGCATGCCAACACATGCTAGGAGAGTTCCATGTTGTGCTAGCGCATGCCACCATGTGCTTGGGCGTCAATGTCATCACAAGATGTTCTAGGTACAAAGATGTTCCAAGACATGTGGGGTAATAAGAAATGTTAGTGTGTGCCAAAGCATTAATTTAAGGTGTGCCCAGATTGTTGAGGATTGTTAGGTATTTCTCATTAATAGAATTTTCAGAGCTCGATTATGTATTAAATAATATGTTTCCTACACACAATAGTGGAACTTTATCTAAATGGAATTTGATAGATAATAAACTTAATAGATATGAATCATGTGTTGACTCATAGGAAATCTCTATTCGACTAGTCATTACTTGAGGGAAATGATACACACTTATTACTTCTTAAAAAATTGACTGACCCTAACCACTATGGCCTTGGACATATTATAAAAAATGCTCCACAATAATGGTATTAAATCGTTATCTTTGACAAAAAATATATTAACATGCACATAGCGTCATCAAAAACTCATTGGAATGATCAATGATGACAAACATTTTTTTATCGTCACCAAAAGTAACAAAAAGAGTGAGGGTCATTAAAAGTTCATCACTAGAAGTGTCATTAAAGAGAGAATTAGTGATGGGCCTTTAACGACCCTTGCCAAAAGTGAAATGTCTTTGGTGACGGACCATAAAGGACCATCACTATATACACTTACAGTGACGGTTTTTAGTGATCAATGATGACAAACATTTTTTGACCGTCACTTCCAGGATGGCCTCTTCAGATGGAAGAGTGGTATCAAGGCAATCCTGGGCGGGAGAAGAATTAAGTGTCCAAGCCGGAGCCACATCGCCGTCCAACTCCTCCGGAGAAAGAGGAGCTAGAATTGTCTCTGCAGAGTCAACAATAGATTGATAAGCAATCTTAGCTGTAGACATTGGAAATTCCATTCCACCCACTTGACCTTCCGCTAATGTGGAGGTAGGGGAAGGTAAGGTCCAAGGGTCCGAAAAATAATGAGTTCTGAAGAATTCTCTTCGAATAGGAGCCCTGGAGGATGAAATCGCATTTATATGAATGATAGGAGGTGGAATATCGAAAGTACCCATTAAAGAAGAATACATTCCAACCCTTAAATTCTCGACAGGCGGCTTGGCATTATCCACCTTTGGAATAGTTGAATCAGTAGATGCATTCGGGTCTACAGGAGAACAGTCCAGTTGATCCACTATAACAATCCTCCCTTCGTGAGGGAAACAAATAACCCAAAATAATGAGGATGCAATGGCATCCATATCATAAATCTAGTTTTGCCCCAACAGAAGGTTGTAGTCCAAGCTTGCATCAACTATCTCAACCTCTATATTTATATTTTTTCCCCCAACAAAGATGGGCAAAGCTGGGACAATACCATGCGGTCTGTGAGAATGACCATCAAACACAGTCAGAAGAGTAGCAGATGGAACAGCTGCGGGAGATCCAATTCCCTTCCAGCATGCGAGAGACATCACACATGTGGAAGCGCCCTCATCAACGACTGTTCGAAAGATATTGAATTTCTGAAACGACGATTTGATATGGAAAGCCATATGATGGGGGAGTCTCTTTTTAAAATTAGACATATCGAATGTAATCACAAGAGAGTTCTTTGGATCGAGAGCCTCAATAGCAGTGAGCAGAGCACTGCGCTGAGCTGGACAAGACTGGAGCACCTCAAGAGCCGACATGGCACAAGGACTGTACGCTAGATCTTCCACAATAGAGTAGTTCTGGGCAACCCTGGCATTTGGATTAATCGTCGTAGGCTTGGTAGATGCTTTTGGCATCTGAGGTATAGGCTCAATAGTAGGCCTCGTAATATGAAGCGGCTCAGTACCATCGGGAGCACCCTTGGCTTTCGAAGACTCATCTTCGCCATAATCACGGGATCTCATGGAGATATCCGCATGAGCACTCATCATGTATATGTTTGACAAAGTTTCCCCTTCCTGGGTGCCCCTAGAGGAAGCCCCAGTATTTTGATTCGCGCCAACAACTACCTGTTGCCCTTGGGGAAAAGGGTTTGTCAACACAGTCTGGGAACTAGAAGAACCCTGTTGAGCTAACAAGCACTGCGCATCCTAAATTTTAGGGCAAAGGTGAGTAAGATGGTCTCCAGCACATAACTTGCATGGAAACTTCACTTTATTTTTATCCTTTGGACCCTCACCAACATGCTCATTGGATTTATTTGCATTACCCTTCCCATTCTTGCCCTTTTTCTTATTATTATTCCGTCCCTTCTTCTTACCTTCAGATTGTTGATTTTCTTTAGGGTTAGAAGTCTGAACGACATTTATCGACAAATATTGAGAAGGCGATGACTCAGCAGGCACAACCTGACCAGAATAAGTAGATTGTATAGACAATTGCTACAATTGACTAAGCAGGTTAGCTGCACCACTATTGATGGACCCAATAAGTCTGTCACCATGAGGACCAGGTTTAGTCTTGGATATGTCTAATTTGGAGCGAGGAGCATTAGGAAAATATTTATGAAGGACACCAGACTAAGAATATATCAATTCAAGCTGTTGGGCCCTAAAAATAGCCTGCTCCTCGGAAAATACCCCTGAGAGGGATACATCCTTAGAAATATCTGCCTGCAGAGATTTCAAAAACCATTCCAAAAGAAATTCTCCTGGAATATAAGCTTTAATGAGCCTCTTCCTTCTTTGCCATTCCTGAATATGATCAGAAATGTGGGTTGCGTCGTCCTACTTAAAATTAGCTAGGAGTTCAGTCTCGGTATCATAACGGACAAGCAACTATAAATGATTTAGAAATATAGTAGCTAGATCTCCAAAATTAGCAAAACTGCCCCCAGTTAACTCAATGTACCACTTGGCAGCGTTTCCAGTCAAGGTGCGTTGAAACAACCTCAACCTAATCGAATCCTCGATCATGGAGTTAGATGAACACCATAAATGGAAAGTGGTGATATGATCAGCCGGGTCCTCTCCATTCTTGCCTTCAAACTTTGGAATGTCTGAAGGTAGTTTGGTAGGAACCGGAGGCCACCCCGAACTATATCGGATTGGATCATTCGTCAATTTCGACAAATCTGGCAAGTTCAACGTTGCCAGAAAAGGTAAACGAGGAGGAGCCTGAGGATTCCATCCTTGGTGGGATGAATTCCCAACATTCTGAAAAGAATAACCTGGATTTGATGAGGCACCAGGTTGCCAGAAAGAACTCGTAGAAAATGTTGGGCCATAGGACCTAGCATTTGGAGAAGGACCCCCTCCCAACGTAGAGTTAGCATAGACCAGACCAGTTCCCCCCCCCCCGAAGTAGTGAATAAGGAGGAAACCCCCTGGTAGGGGTTCCAAACGTTAGAAAGAGGGGAAAATTTTTGATAAGCACTTGACAAAGGGAAAGAAGCATTCCCTTGTTGACCAGCGGAAAACTGATTCCCTACCCCCACTGCTATAAATACAGGGCTCCAACTTGTAAAGGTAGTCGAACTCTGACCTCCAGACCAAGGGTTAAAACTCTGAGTCTGAGAAGTAAAAGGAAAAGACCCTAAGGAAGGATTTGAACTAGGAATATGCCCACTTCCGAAGGGGAACCCTTGAAAAGAAGCTGACCCACTAGCCATGGAAGACATGGGTGCAGATGCAGTTGCAGCAGTGGAAAAGGAAAACGAAGGAATCCCACTACTGGGCATTCCAAAACAAAAGGGACCAGATTGAGAAGCATGTGCTTGGGTGAAACCAGAGCCAAACACAGCAGTACTAGAAGCAATCGAAGATATAGCAATTGTGCCTCCTCCTTCTACTGAAGTAGGAGTCTGAATGCCTGTAACACTCACAGCCGAAGCCGCGTTCCCAGTCGTGGCCATTGAAAGGTATGAATAAGATGGATAAGGACTTTCTGGTCTTTCTGACTCAGGTCCGATGTACTCAAAAACAAATGGATAATCAGGAGGAAGAGGAGATAGAAGTGATTCAGAAAGCTGAGATACTTCCTGTACTACTACTTCTTCTTCTCGTGGAAATAAGACTCTCGAGGTGAGCGGAGCGCTCCTCTCGGAACCAACACTGGAACCGACTACAAAACCTTCAAGCCCTAGCGGAGGATCTCTCTCCACTGCGTCAGATACCACTGGGTGATATTCACCTGCTATATTACTCCTACGCCTTCTTGAAGAAGGCTCAGCACTCTCGAGAGATAACCCCCAGATTCTCCTCGATCAACGAGGCGCTTGATCAGCCACTTTAACAGATTAATTAGACTCAAAAAAGTATAAAGCTAAGCAAGCTAGGAGCAAAGAGCACTCACTACAAAATCCCTAAGATGCAACCAAGCAAGCAGCCTTCGGGTATTTCCGGTCCGGGTGATTAGGACCAGACACCGAAATACGAGAAAGCGAAAAATAGGACCTCCCGAAAGTAGTCTGGGATAATTACGGCCCAGGACTACTAGCGAAGGTAACAGAAACAGTTACGCCGACCTCCTAACAACAACCTTTGCCGGTGCAAGTACCCAAGCTTCGTCGGGGCACCCTCCAGAAGTACTGCTGAAAGTGATACGACGTCTGTCTCAGGTACCACGGGTATTCCCCCCCGCAGTCACCTATGTGGTACCTAGGAATGGAAACTAAGGGCACCAATCCGTGTCAGTAGCCGGGCGGAACGGTCTTAAGGCAAGATCCAGCAAATCGGAGAGGGGGTATCTCTCTTCTCGGTCTTCACCTTCCCTCGCGCTTGACTCTCTGGAGGAGAGCTTTCCCGGTCCACCTAACGGTGTTGGATTTCGCTCATTTAATAAACTTCTATGTTTTAGTTTGAGCGGCCTTGGAGAGTTAACTCTCCACTCACCTAATCCAAGGCCCTACAACCTAGCTAGTTGGTGTATGACACTTAATAAAAAACTTGCTAGTTGTTTTTAGATTATTGCGCTTATTTTAGTTGGCTGTTATATTAAGTCAAGGGAATATGGCAATGAAACTCGTGATGTTTTATGACGCAGAAAATAAATTAATGAAAACCAAACTACATGCAGATGCAGTAATTGCCTTTCGATGAAAAGAAATTTCTACACGGGTTCTACGAGACTATTTTTTCTTTTCAGATATCAAACCTCACACTCGCAAAATTTATGAAAAAGACTACAAATGTTCAAGTGCACCTAATGCAAATTACTAAGAGCATGCCAATTCTAAGATGCAAAATCTAACAAAGCAAAGAGAAATTTCCAAGAATCCCCCAGTTCTATCACTTTTTCGGTTGTCCACAAAGCTAGTTCCCAAATCAGAAACTCTCAGTATAAAGACACCAAAATATGCTCGAAATAAGAGAAAGAAACCAATGAAAATTTCCTTCCCAAATCAAGTCAGAAACCGAAGGTAAGAAATCTCAACAAGGCTTCAAAAGATGGAAAGAAACCAAAACAAAAATGCAAAACAAAGGCAATGGCAAAACAAAATGTTTTTGAGCTTTTGAATTTTATAAAAAGAAGATTTCAAAGAGACCAAGAAGAACTATCCAATTCCCAAGCCAAACAATCTCTGAATTTCAAGAAAAACTTCAACAAAAATGCTCTAAATCTTATAGTGCCACTTAGTAGCAAGATTTATACGAGCAAAAGGAAGACAAGAAACTCAGTAACTCAGCCCAGAAGAATAGCACAATCTTGCAGCAAACAAAACTTCAAAGACCCAAAAATGACTGTTCAAAAATTGCAACAAGACCTAGTCAAATGAAATCAAGAAAACCAACCGAAAAGCAGGCAAAAATTAAAGTGCAAAGCAAGACATAAAGTTAGGAAAGAGCATATGAGCAGAAGCTCTCTGTCCTGATTAAGCAGAACAACCAAGAATCTCCAGAAAGAGATCTTGTACTCGAACCAGAAATGCAAGCACTAAATTTTTTTTTTTGCCAAATGAGCTAGTCTTCAACTGAACAAGAGAGAAAAAGACCAATAACCACTTTCAACACAATCTAGAGACTAAAAGGACACTGCAGGAACAGGTCTCCACAGGCAGACAAGACCAAAAAGTCAAAAAATCAAAAATTTCAAAATTTGCCCAGGCATACGCTACTTAGCAGTTTTGAAACAAACGTGAATACACGACTATGGCAAAGGAAAAACGCGTATACGTGACTTCCTTTGACAAAACTTGCATGTATACGCGTCTGTGTAGAGGAAAACTAGCGTATGGAAAAGTAAATAATGAAAAATAAAAAAGATCAAGCCTGGCTAAAGAACCAGGTCTTTAGTCTGACTGAGAAAAAACTAACTGGACTGGAAATAATGATTAAAATTGTTGGAAACCTTTAAAACAGCTGAAACCACCCAATAAGGGAATCACAAGAATGCGATCCCCAGTGGAGTCGCCAGTTCTGTTTCGAGAAATAACTCCCTAGAGGTCGTTGGGTCAAAAACCTCCACAGATCAGGGTATGCTATTCAAGAAGGACTCACACAACCAAATTTGTATGCTAAAAACTAGATATTATAGATTGTAGAACTCACCCGTAGATCCTACGTTTGATGTAGATCCCGCGGGGTCCAAACCCCCAACTACCCTTCTTCCTCTTCAACCTGGAAATCAAGAAGAGACATGCACGGAAATCTAGTTGTACAGCATATATCTTTCCTAAATGTTAGTGTAATCCTGTGAAACATCATATAAACAATAATAAATGCTTAATTAACAATCTTTTCACATATGCAAGCAGATATTAACACGTGAATTCGGGAACAAGATGGTTCTTCTTCATTACGAACATCATGTACAATAATAGAAAGGTGGAGAGATCACTTGAATCCTTCCACGATCTTCGAACAGACCGTCGTCCGGATCCGTCCCGCCCTTGCCTCACTAGGATTCTTTCCAAGACTTGCATACGAGATGACATATAAGACTAATGAACATCTCCGGAAACAAGGGTTTCTGGCAAAAATCTGGGAAGTGGAGGCACGGAGATCGGACTTCAATTGGGCTTCCAACGGTATAATGTCTGTTTCTCCCTCCTTGACCACATGCATATGAGGGCACATACTCCTAAGTAGTTTCAATCGATTGGAAATAGTTGGCCACGGGTGGGGTGGTTGAATTCTTTGGAATATGTGACCTCGAAAATAGAGGAATTTATATATTTTTTAATGATTTAATGGCATACGTAGTATCTGCAGTTTTTTCAGCATGCCTGGCAGAAAAAAAGTCTAGGCATACCCGGCGTTAATAAGGATTTAGAGAGCTCTTATTTTTTATGAACTTTTATCAATCATTTATGATTTTCAGAATAAAAAGACAGTATCTATCACATGAAAATAAAAATGATGCTATAAAGACCAATGGCCTTCTCAACCTATAAGGGTTTCAAATCTGATGATAAGTTGATAGACATGTCTGATTATCATGCATGGAACATGTCCTTGGATTTGGCATTAGAAGTTCAATATGTCATGGATTATGTGCAGGGGAAGATGCTTGAGCCTCTATCAAATGCACCTGCTGCCACAAAGACGAAGTATAAAAAGGGGAAAACAAAGAAAAGATGATTATGAGGGATTCTATTCATAAGCACTTGGTTGCTTACATTTCTGAGTTGAGCACATCTAAAGAGATGTATGAAAAGTTGGTTAGCATGTTCAGGGCTAGCAATGCTAATCAAGTTCTTTTCTTCAAGAATCAATTCAAGAATATCAAGAAGGGCAGAGAAGAATCCATTCAATCCTATTTTATGAGACTCACTGAAATCAAGAACAATCTCCTAGCTATTGGAGAAGAAATAGTTGATCGGAAGATGGTTCTCATTTCGCTTGGAGGTCTCCCTTGTGATTGGTATGTATTCAATACCACTCTTCTAAATAATAATATGATTCCTGATTTTGATGAAATATTGACGAGATGCACTCAAGAGGAGACAAGAATGATGGAGAGAGATCATCCCTCTAATGGAAATGGAGGTGACCCTACTACCTTCACCGCTCATGCAAAGAAGAGAAACAATGGTGGTCCGCGAAATCAAAACCATGGATGAGCGGGGCCCAAATGAAGGAAAGGAATATGTTACACTTGTAACAAGTTTGGTCAATATGCAAGAGAGTGCCCTAATAGAAGGGACTCTCCCAGGGATGATGTTAATAACATCTCCAGGGGGAATGGCAATCAAAGGAACAACAGGTCAAAGGAAAAAGGAAGGCTCCCTGTGATCGTAGTGGAAATGGGAAACCTTTCAAGAGGTCAAGAAATTCCAGGTACGATGAGTCTAATGTTGTTAATAATAAGAAAAATGAATTTATTCTTGTATCTGCCCTCTCTGTTGCATCTCCTCCCAACACCTTGGATGTCTGGTTGATTGATAGTGGTGCTTCAAGGAACCTAACTGGTTATAGAGAACCCCTCTCTGATTTGATTGAGAAGAATTCTAATCTGGAAATTATCCTTGGAGATAATGCCACCTATCCTGTGAAAGGGACAGGGACTTTAACCCTTCATCTATCTCAAGGTCAAGTCCTTTGTTTACAAGATGTATTGTACATTCCTGATTTGAAGAAGAACCTTGTGTCTATCTCAGCAATGAAAGACAAAGGGTTCAAGGTGGAATTCATTGATGGAAAGGTACACATCTGGAAGAAGAACTTCAAAGAAGCTCTTACTATTGGTTTTAAAACTGATACACTCTACCAAGTTGGAGGAAGTCCATTGGGGGCTATGTCATGTGATACAACTCTTCAAACAGAGTTATGGCACCGGACGTTCGCACACCTTCATTACAAAGCCCTTCTCGAAGTAAGGAAGGTGGTGGCAGGGATGACAGGGATGAAGGTATATGTCAGGGTTGTTCTGAAGGTATATGTCACCTTCGATAAAGATGTTGCCCGCAAAAAAGTAAGAAATCTTCCTAGCTCCAAGGAATACAAAGAAGATGAAGAAGCAGGGAAGCAGGATGAAAAAAGGATGAACCAATGCCCGATGTTTAAGGACCTATAGATCCTATTGATCCACCTCCTTGAAATAAGAGAAGACCCTCATGGCTTAGGGATCCTCTCGAAGATGCTGAGAGACATATTGCCCCAAGGGGGACATTCTGTGAAAGCAAGAATCCAAATAGATACCAAGGGTATCTAGTAGCTATGAGTACAATTGTACATATGAGGTTGGATCATTTGAAGAATCTATAAAGCATTAAGTTTGGAAGGATGCTATGCACGAAGAATATGAGTCCATTATGAAAAATGATGTCTAGGAAGTGGTCCCAAGACTGGAGGAAAAATTTGTTGTCACCTCGACATGGCTCTATAAGATCAAGCATGGATCTGGTGGTAGTGCTGAAAAGTACAAGGCAAGATTTGTTTCCTGAGGCTTCTCTCAAAAGGAAGGCATAGACTATGAAGATATATATTTTCACCTATCACCCACTATACCACCATCCGATCTATTATTGCCCTCGGTGCAATGAAAGGATGGAATCTCCATCAGATGGATGTGAAGACTACTTTTCTACATGGTTCAATAAAGGAAGAGGTGTATGTGGAGCAACCTCTGAGGTTCGAAGTCCAAGATAGAGACACCTATGTATGCAGGTTGAAGAAAGCCCTCTATGGGTTGAAGCAAGCCCCTAGGGCTTCGTATGAGTATAGATAGCTACTTGATGAAGTTGGGCTCCACTCGAAGTAATGCTGATCCAAACCTTTATTTTAAGGTTGATAGAGAAAGGCCTCTCATTCCAGTTCTCTATGTGGACAATCTCTTCCTGACAGGTGCTAACCCTCTCATTCATCACGGTAAGAGAGAGCTAGCTTCCGATTTTGAGATGAAAGACCTAGGACTGATGCATTACTTCCTAGGCTTGGAGGTCTGGAAAAGGCCAGGCGAGATTTTCCTTTCTCAAGGAAAATATGTTGTGAACTTGCTGGAGGGATTTGGTATGGTGGACTATAAGTCTGTGTTGACACCGATGGAACTCAACTTTAAGAAGATGTGTGGAAACGCTGCTGGGCCCGAGCTGGGAAATCCCACCTACTTTCAACAACTCGTGGGGGCCCTGATGTTCTTAGTGAGCTCTCGTCCAGAAGTATGTTTTGCAGTGAACACTTTGAGTCAACATATGATTGAGCCTCATCACATTCACTGGATTGGCGCCAAGAATCTATTGAGATATATTCGAGGCACAATCAACCATGGGCTTAGATACACTGTAGGGAGTTTGAAACTCCATGGATATATTGATGTCGATAGGGCTAGAAGTGTGGTGGATCGCAAGAGCACATCTGGATGTTGCTTCACCTTGGGTTCTGCTTCGATATCTTGGATGAGCATGAAGCAAAAGTTGGTAGCTTTGAGCACTGCTGAGGCCGAATACATTGCAACGAGTATGGTCTGTTGTGAAGATGTTTGGTTGAGAAATCTCTTTAGTGAGATTTTTGGGCATGTGCTAGATACCATCGTTATGCTTTGTGATAACTAGAGCGGGATTCGTCTTTCTGAGAATCACGTGTTCCACGACTAATCTAAGAATAATGATATTAGGTACCACTTCATTCGGGATATGGTACAGCAAGGGGCCATAAGGCTCGATCAAATTGGGACTGATGAGAAGGTCGCGGATATTCTCACGAAGCCCCTGGGGAAGGTCAAATTCTTAACCTTCCGTGAGAAGCTTGGAATCGTGGAAAGACCCTATTCTGAGGGTCCTGCTTGAGTTGGACTATGAGCTCTAGCAGCTCCAGGGGACTTGGGGATAGCTTCTTGGAGCTATAAGCACACATGGGGCTGGGCTTGCCAAACCTTGTTGTGCTTCTGCCCCACCATTATGATATTGAGTAGGTTCACCTCTTTTTGATCTATGCCCTGAACGCATCCTACCCATGGAGTTTCAGACTCATGGGAAGTACCTATCATTTGGCCAATGAGGTGGGAAATGTGGAATAGAAAGACAGATGGACGCATCGGAGATTGTCGTACTCTCTATGTCTAGGATGGCACGTGTCCAACACCTTGATCTAGGATCAAGTCTGATGAGGTTATTACCTCTAAACTAACTTCGAGTTAGTATGAGACTCTTTTTAAGTCCAAGAGAGGTTTTAAACTCTAAGCTGACTTCGGGTCAGCAGAGCGTGATGTTTTTGTGACTTAATTTTTTGTTCTATTTGCGGAGAAGGGCCAGAAAAGCAAGTTACGGCAGGATGATGCACGATGACATATGATAGTACACGATGGTACTGATCTCTGGATGGCACAAGTGGACAAATGGAGTTCTCCCTAGTTGAAAGGGAGTGTTAATTTGGGCAACTAGGTCCAAACTCCAGGTTGCATTACTCATATGATGATTATATTTTTGTTGGATTCCTCTTTCAGAGAGGTGCAAGATTGCTCTAAAGATCATCTTTTTTGGATGAGCAGAACATATATGTTTTGATTTTATTTTCCACACATGTGCAAGGTCGGCCAGATTTGTAATGTAGGCTCACAAGCCTAATAGATGTGTCACACACCCTCACTAACTGATATAAATTGGAGATACTTGGAGATCATTTGCTCATCAAATCATCACACATTCTCCTTGTGATATGATTGGTTCGATCAGCCTTTGGAGGCCTCTTTCTCTCACACGTACAGAGCTGAAGCTGGGTAAATTTGCGGACTGTTTTAGGGTTGATTGTTGGTGCGTTGACCAAAGTTGACCATGGTCAAACCTTGGTTTTTGGACCTCCAAAATTTGCAGAAATTCTGATCTTGTGAGGCCGCATTTGAGGGCACAAAGATCGAGGAAAAAGAAGCCTATTGACCGAAGCCCTAATCTGTTGCGTTGACTTTTCTATGCTGACTTTCTATTGACCAGCATTGACTTTTGAGGAGCTGCCTTTGAGGGCACACTTGGAGAGTTGGCCAATATGATGTTAAGAAAGACTTTGCTGGCTGATGCATCTTGTTGACTGTCGTAACGCACACTATCCTATATCTTTGTTGGACAACGAGAATTGTAAAATCTGATCTATATTATTGGCTTGTCTTTTGTTGATCTATTATTATGTTCTATCGGCATTTTAATTTCATTTTTATGATAAATTGAATCGGGCCTATAAGTAAGATTGAAGTAAAACTTCATTAAGCATAGAACACACCATTTTTATCTAAATTTAACAGAGATGGGTTGGGAGTTCTGGTGGATTGGTGGGGAGCTTGGTAAACAACAGTTTGTTGTAGGGCAGATTGCTGATCGTGGACTGTCGTTGATTTTTCATGGATGGTTGGGACAAATTGAGGGTTTCTTTGGCTTGGATGAGATTATCTTAATCAAGACGGCTTCATGTGATGGACTATAGGTTGACAGGCTAGAATCTTCATCGGATCGTGAAATTTCATATCTGAGATTGGAGGGATCTACACAAGTGGTGTTTGATCCAGGGGGATGAGTGTTTGAAATATTGAGCCAAGGGAGATCGTGTAGGCTCAGAGGGAGCAACCCTATGGAGGTTTGATATCTTCAGGTTCAAATGTGATGAGGCAGAGGCACTACCGAGATAGTTGGATTCATCTACAAGTATACTGCAGTGATGAGTGCCAAATGGGCTAATGTCATCGCCGAAGTTGATGATGGTTACTTCCTATTCGTCGAAGTACCTCCCTCGCTACGAGGTAGTGCTGATTTTTGTGTAGCTTGGGAGGTACTCCAAGCCCTAGGTTTGAGGGATGGAGGTCAAAGCACCACAAGAAGGCTTGTGGGCTTAAAACCTAAGCATGGGGGTTTTGCACCCATCAATGTTTGGGCCAAAACCATGATGAGTTTTCAACATGCGATGGATGAGGATGATAGTGCTTGTTGAGACGATTCTAACGCACTGAGAATCATCAGATTCTGAGTTGTCGTTGAGGAGAAATGAATTTTTGAATTTGACAAAGTAATTATTGGTTTTCAAGTCATGAAGGCTTGATGTAAAATTCGACCAATAGATGTGTCTCTTCATCTATTCGTGGCAGCCCCTCATTTGGCTATAAAAGGAGGGTGAAATGAAAATATTCTTGGAGGAGAGCTCGTTGGAGAGGTTATCTCTGTGCCCTAGCCGCAGCAAAGAAAGGGTGGACACCAACAAAGGTAAGGGTCTGTGTTAAGGATTTTTGCAGGTGACCAAGATCTGGTTGGAAGCCAAGTATCATTGGAGGAAGGGCCAAGGGCCTATGTTAGTAGGACGCACCAAAAGACTGGACATCGAGGTGAAAAGAGGGTTGTTTCAGAGCTATTTTTGGAGGTCGAGATTGCAAGAAGGGAGCTGAGGACAAAGGTAAGGTCTGTTGTTGTTTGAGGGTTGTGTTTAGGGCTGGAACCTTTGTTTTGAGGGCCAAGGAGGATAGCAGCTAGGTCGATATCCTTGTGAGAAAAGACCTTGTTGTGTGAGGAGTGTTTGGGCACTATTTTGGAGGCTGTGCTTTGGGAGGGTTGTTGTGCTAGGTCGCAGGCCATAACACACAGTTGGGCTGAGTAGGAGGTGCCTTGAAGCTTGGCATCTATCCTTAGTGGCAACGTGGGTGAGGAGGAGGCTTCTTGAGGTGTGTCGTAGCCTTTTAAGGGATTTTTTGGTGACCGTGGGTAGGATCTAGGGTTGTAGCAAGTACGCTAACTAGGCAATGAACAACAAGGTACAAATATGTGTGTAACAATGTTTTTGGAGGGATGTTGGGTCAAAGTGTTTAACCAGAGAATGGATCAGTTGATGGGAGGCTTGAGGAGACCTTAAGAGTTGTTTGGAGGATCCCACGTGGACTGTTAAGAAGTCTACCAAGTAGCCAAGGTAACAATAGTCACATAAGATTAGAAGGCAAAAGGACAGCAACAAGTAGAGTTGCAGATGTTCCCTTGGTTGATGAGTTGATGGTGTCCTAGGTAAGGACATTTTGATGTGACCAGATTTGTGCAATAGCTCTTCTATTACAAAAGCAAAGGGTAGATTGGTGGAGTATGTGGGCAGCCATGTGTAAGGGTCTCCTAGGGGTGGAGATGCCCTAACTGGGTGCAGATGCTACAACGTGGACTTGGTCTCTCATGGACTGTTGGAGGGCAACGTGAGAGAGGACCAAGTGTGGAAGATATTGGACACTTACAGTCTACTGGAGGACAACGTGATAGTGTCCAAATTGGAGCCAAACTGTAGCACCTTGATGGACAAAGTTGACTGCTAGCCTGGCAATTGTTGAGCTCAAGGATCTGATCATCTAGGAGTAGGTTTGTGGAACCCAAGCCTTGTGTGTGGAGAAGGAATTCTATAGTAGATGATGGGCAGTCCTCCTAGCTCGTGTTCATTGTGGGAGATGGAAATCTTGAAGTGATAGGTGGAAGCCGTCTGTGCCCTATGTTGGTCTTCATCAGAGCAACGTAGGAAGACCATAGTGGTTTGAATTCCCTGAGTAGCTGAGGAGAAACAGTGGGCAGATTGAGAGTTTTTCACAAGTGCAATTGTGAACAACTCAACAGGATTCTCGATGCGTTGTGCCCTTAATGGACTAAGGAACAACTAGGGAGCATATTGACAGCTGAGATTCAGTGCCCAGATGGACATGGAGCATTAATAGAGGCAGGAGCTGCAGATTGGGAGCCGAAGGACCAGGCAGGTACAGGGTACGAATGAGAGAGGCTGAGATATTTCAATACAGCGAGATGGTTAGAGTATCTTGTACTAGTGGATGTACAACTGCCATTATCCCTGGTATGACAACCCTAGACTATTGTATTATATGTTGTTAATATAACGAAGTTAGGTTGAAAAATTAAAAAGTTGTTTATGTTTTGAGCATATGTGATTTAGTGCTTTATATTTCCACTTTGCAAAGTAGTTCATGGTTGAGATTCTTGGTTTGGTAGCGTCAGTGATTTTAAGACTCTAACCTAGATCCAAGGTCGTGGAAATTAAATAATGGTTAGATGTTTCTATACTCAGTTTGTGGTACTTTCCAACTTATCTCCTTGATCTGTTGATTATTTTCTTTTTTGGTATGCAATATAGTTATGTTGTTCTATCTTTTATCAGATCATATTTTGCTCTCAAATTAACTCCTACCTCTTTCGTATACTTTTGCTTAGGCACTAGTCTACTTATATGTTGGTTGAGTGTGTGTTTGTAGGGATATTGCCCTTGGTGTTTCATAGGAGTTAGCCTAAAGTGTGAGGAATTTACTAGAGTGAAAGTGGGTATATTCCTAATAGTGCTTCCTTCCAATGGGCTTGGTTGAACTTTTCCAACCCTGTTAGTTTGAGCGATAACATGTGGCCACACCAAGAGGGAGATGTATAAAAAGAAAGGATCCAAGAATTCAAGAATTGAAAATACATAGGTAAAATATCATAGTCCATTATATCTCTCTCCTAATGCTTGAGGCCAAATGAAGAAAAGATAGGACAAAATGACATTTTGAGGAAGAGCAAAGGATAGATCTAGACCATGTTGAATTTTCTACAAGATGAACTGTAAAAAACCACTTTTCTAATCTTGATAATTACTACCTAATGATTCTTCAACCAATTTATCTTATGCCACTAATATCGTTGATCAAATACACAAAAAAAATATCAGTAACACAGTGAAAATAATAATATCGTAAAAACAACCATGCACAATAAAGACTGCAAATTTACCTTGGGATATACAAATGTGGGAGAAAATCCAACAACTTATCTTCTAGGATAAATTATTCTTTAGCAAAGTTTACAATTCAAAATTTGTCTAGAAATCTATGGAAAAATCAAAGTCTAAACACAACTCAAACCTGGTCAAAATTCCACCCAGCCAATGCTAGTCAAACCACCCAAATAGTCAAATCTGGTCAAACTTCCAACCTAGTAAACTTAGCTCTTGTGGTCAACTTTGGACCTATGGTTGACTCCTGCGATCAAGCCAACAGTCAAACCTACAGTCAACTCGTCCTCTTTTGCAATCAAACTTGGCATATTCGGCGGTAAAACTCAGCGAGATAGCTTAATCAAATAGCAGGTCAAAGGTCAACTTTGATCAAACTTCAAACTTAGTCAAATATCAATAAATTCGGCTTCTATCTGCTTCCACGTACGGCTACTAAATGATGTGTTGATTATTGTTCAAAATGAAGATGTCACATTGTGTATATATACTTGTCAAAATGAGTGAATTTTGATCAAGGGACACCCTCTTTCACGACCAACTTAACCATTTTGAGCCTACATGATGCACAAAAAATAAAAATTTATTTTATTTTCCATCATTTTTCTAGGCCAACTTAGCAGGCCTCTTGGCATGTGGGATTACCTCTTGATGCTACACAACAAATCAACTCCCTCTTAGTGAGGGAGGTGTTCTCCTTGGCTGCAACAGATTTTTCCTCAACTAAAATTTTCCCTTTCATAAGAAAAGTTCATGAACTTGCCATGTTGATGCACGTTTATAAATAAATCCATCCTAGAGTGTGTGATGTAACTCCTCATATGAACATCTATAGATCACTCCATCTTAGAGTAGGCAATGTGAGTATCCTAGGCTTTTAACTCTAGCCAAAGCCTTGGCTCATTTGGTAAATGTATTAATCTCTTAACTTAAAGTCCTTTATGACCCATCTAAGTCCTTTTATCTTCTCATGAGAGAATCTACCCTTGGACCATTCCCCTGTGGCCAACTAGCCCAGCCATAGTCCTTTATGGTTTCTCAAGTGAATTACATCTATCCCCTCTTGGTCAAAGTCCTTTATGACCCAGCCAAGTCCTTCTAGCTTCTTAGTGGAAGATTTGTCCAATCCTGTAATTGCCTTGGGCCATTCACCTCTGGTCAAAGTCCTTTATGACCCAACCAAGTCCTTTTGGCCTCTCAAGTGAATGTATCCATCTCTCCTAATCAAATCTATATGACCCAACCACAAAGTCCTTTATGGCTTCAGGAGATGGTCTGCCCCAATCCTGTAAAGACATCATCACTCCCTCTCAACGAGGGAAACATTTTGCATCACGCAAAGCTTGTCTCTGAGGTATAAAAACTTTGCTCTAGATAGAGGGTTGGTGAGAATGTCAACAATATGCTCATCTGTGGATATGTATTGAAGCTCCACTGCTCCTTTTTGCACCATGTCTTAGATGAGGTGACCTAATCAAAGAGTTATGTAAGAAGCTTCTGAAGCAACACTAGCTATGATATACTCTTCTTTTGTTGTCCTGAATGTGACATAAATTTAACTCTTGCTAAACTAAGATATCATCATTGATCAAAGCTAAAGCAGAACCATCGAGGTGCTTTTTTTGTTCTTTGCACTCCTTGCTCAATCTAAATCCATATATCCCTGCAACCTCACTTCACCTCCTAATACATATCTCAAACTGTATCCAACTGTACCACATGGGTATTACAACATATGCTTCATTGCAACCCAATTCACGTTCCCCGACTTAACCATAAACTGGCTCAAGGTGCTCACTACAAATAAAAAATCAAACCTGGTGTTAACCACGTACATCAAGGACCCGATCAACTACCTATACCTCTGAATATGAGGAAAAATCACTAAGATTCTTCAAAATGGTCACCATAGGTGTAGCCATGGACTTGTGTTCCATGATACCAAAAATCCTCAAATTATGGAAAATGTACTTCCCTTGAGGAAGATCTCATCAGGTCTCTGCTACACCTCTAATCCCAAGAAATAGTGTATCTGGATGAGATACTTTATTTCAAACTCCGAGACCAAATCTTGTGGTAGTCCTGGCTGCATATTGTTGTTAGTGACCTTCTGTCTCTGGGCATCTTGACAATCTCAATCCATGACATCCTCTTGGAAGGTTGCTCCTTCCATTCTGCCTTTGGTTCCCTTGAAACTAGAAGCTCTTTCTGGTCATCAAGCACAGTGATGGATGTATGTGCAATTTCTCCCTTTTGAAGACAAATCACTCTTCTTGAACCCTTAAGCCTATTCATTGGAGACAAGAGCGAAAACATCCTTGCATTCCACTCTCTCTTACTGGAAAATCCCTCTTTCCCCAACCTTGCCTTATACTTCCAAATGCTACTATCTACCATATGAACCATTGTAGTCGAAATCTTCACATGGACCTATTCTTCCCTTCCATATACATCATTCAAGAGGCCATGGAAAAGGAAAATTCATAATAGAAGTAAGAAAAAAATATCAAGGCCATAAAAGGACAAGAGGCTTACTAAATAAAAATAATAACACTGATCAAGGAAGAAAAAATACGAAATATTTATATTTTAATTTAAGAAGAAACAACTAATAATTGAAGGGAATTGTCAATTCCTCTTTTAAAAAATCTTAAAGAAAAAATCCTTTGAGTTTTTCTAAGGTAGTTTCTCATCATCATCATTATCAACATTGGTTGTTGATGCATGTTGTTTTTCCTTCCTTTTCTTTTCAGGACATTGGGATGCATAGTGTCCAAAATTATGAAAAATGAAGCACTCGACCTTTGACATATCCTTCTTCTTACGATCTTTAAGAGGAGAGGGCCTTCTACCCAATTTCTTATTGTCAAAATTTTTGAAGTTCTTCTTGTCAAATTTTACAAAGTTCCTTCTTTCTTTTGCTTTCCATGTATGAGTTGCAAGGGCTTGAGATTCTTCATCCTATGGATTTTGTAAATTATTTATGGACATTAATCTAGAATCCTTTTGGATACATTCAATCCAAATATTATCAAATGTGGGTAAGTTTGATTGTGCACAAATTCCATAAATAAATGGCTCCAATTAGGGAGGAAATCCATTAAGAGTAATTTTAACAAGCTTTGTATCATCAATGTTGTCTCTAATGGCTACAAGCTCATCTCCGATCTTGGAAACTTTCATAAGATATGAGACAACAGAAACTGATTTTGTCATCATGACATTACGAAGACAATTTCTCAAGGCCAACTTCCTGTTAGTATTGTTGCTTGCATACAATTTTACAATTTTAGTATTATTCAACTCTCGTCTCTAGGTTGACTTCAATGGTTTTTCTTTCAACAAAGCTCTGAAACCATGTTGAATTTCTAAAAGTAGAAACCAATTTTTTGATCTTGATAATTAATACTTAATGATTCTTCAACCAGTTTATCTTATGAGACTGATATCATTGAGAAATTATACCTAGAAAATCTCAACAATAATGCAGTGAAAACAATAAGATCATAAAGAGACAGACATGCACAATAGAGACAACAAATATACATTGGGAAACCCACACTTGGAGAAATTATTCTTCAGCAATGTTTACAATTCCAAATTTTGTCTAGAAATATGCGCCAAAATCCAAGTCTAAACACTAGTCAAACTTGGTCAGAATTCTAGCCAGTCAACATTGGTCAAACCACCCAAATAGTCAAAGCTAGTCAAACTTTCAGCCTGGAAAACTTAGCTCTTGCGGTCAACTTCGGACCTATGGTTGACACTTGCGGTCAACTTGTCCTCTTCTACGGTCAAATTCAACATGTTCTACTGTCAATCTCAGCTAGATAGCTCCATCAAACTAAGCCAAATAGCTCAGTCAAACAATAGATCAATGATCAACTTTGGTCGAACTTCATACTCAGTCAAATCTCACTGAATTCAACCTCTATCTACTCCCACATTCGACTGCTAGAGAAGATATGATGTGATGATCAATGGTCAAAATGAAGATATCACATTGTGTATATATACTTGCCAAATGGGTGAATTTTGATCAAGGGACACTCCCTTTCATGGTGGGGCTGACTTGACCATTTCGAACCTACATGATGCCCAAAAAATATATATTTTTTATTTTAATTTCCATAATTATTATAGGTTGACGTAGGAGGCCTCTTGGCATGTGGGAATACCTCGCAATGCTACAAAATTAATCAACAATCCCTCTTAGCGAGGGAGGTATTCTTCTTGGCTGCAACAAATTTCCCCTTAGCTGAAATTTCTCCTTCCATAAGAAAATTTCATGAGATTTCCATGTTGATGCATGTCTATAGATAACTCAATCCTGGAGTGGGAAATGTAACTCCTTACATGCACTTATATAGATCACTCCGTCACAGAGTAGGAAATGTGAGTATCCTGAGCCTTTTACATCTAGCTAAATTCTTTTATGGCTCCTTGGGTAAATGTATCAATCTCTTATGGTCAAACTCCTTAATGACCCAGCCAAGTCCTTTTGGCTTCCCAAAAGAGAATCTGCCCTTGAACCATTCACCCATGGCCAACCAACCTAGCCATGGTCCTTTATGACTTTTCAGGTGAATTACATCCAACCTCCTTTGGTCAAAGTCATTTATGACCTAGCCAAGTCCTTTTGGCTTCTCAAGATAATATTTTTCCAATCACGTCATTGCCTTAGGACATTCATCTCTACTCAAATTTATTTATGGCCCAACCAAGTCCTTATGGCCTCTTAGGTGAATGTATCCATATTTCCTGGTCAAATCCATATGACCCAGCCAAAGACCTTTATGGCTTCAGGAGATGGTCTGCCCCAATCCTATAAAGACATCACCACTCCCTCTCAACAAGGGAAACATTATGCATCACTCCAAGCTTCTTTGGACTATACAAACTTCCCTCAGATAGAGGCTTGGTGAGAATGACAGCAATTCGCTCGTCTATGGATATGTACTAGAGCTCCACTGCTCCTTTCTGCACCATGTCTCAAATGATATGACCTAATCAAAGAGTTTTGTAAGAAGCTTTTGAAGCCACACTTCTTCACGACTTGTGACACTTGTTGCAATATACTTTGCTTATGTTGTCTTGAGTGGGACAGAAATCTATTTCCTACTAAACCAAGATATCATGGTTGATCCAAGTTGAAGCAACACCCTTAAGGTTCTCTTTCTGTCCTCTGCACTCCCTGTCAAATTTGTATATCCCTACAGCCTCACTTCACCTCCTAAGACATATCTCAAACCATATCCAACTATACCACACAATTATTACAACACATGCTTTGTTGTAGCCCAATGCACATGCCTCGGTTTAACCATAAACTAGCTTAGGGTGCTCCTTGCAAAGCAAAAATCAGGCCTAGCGCTGACCAGGTACATCAAGGATATTATCAACTATCTGTACCTCTAAATCCAAAGTAAAACCACTCAACTTCTTCCAATTGGTCACCATACATGTAGCCATGGATTTGCAGTTCATCACATCGAATCTCCTCAAGATTTGGACAATGTACTTCCCTTGAGGAAGATCTCATCATGCCATTGCTACACCTCTAATCACAAGAAATAGTGTATCTAGCCAACATTTTTTATTTCAAAATTTGAGGCCAACTCCCTTCGACACTAAATTAGATCCTCCTTTGGTAGTCCAAGTTGCGCCCTTTGTCATGGAAGCAAAACCTTATGCCATTGTTGCTCCCTCTATCATGTAAGCAAGTCCTTCTGCCATTGTTTCTCCCTAGTCACATAGGTAAGTCCTTCTATGTCTAACATGGTCCCTTCAAAGAAATCATACTACTCTTAGTGACATTTTGTCTTTGAGAATCTTGACAATCTCAGTCCATGACATCCTCTTGGAAGGTTTCTCCTTCCATTCTGCCTTTCCTTCCCTCGAAAATGTAAGTTCTTTCTGGTCATCTGGCATAGTCCTAGATTTCCTAACAATCTGTAAAATCTTCCCTATCGAACATCAATCACTCTTGTTGATTCTATGCTCGAGCTCTTAAGGCCATGCAAGAACCTGACCATCTGGCGACTGGGGAAAAAATATCCTCATAATCCACTCCCTCTTTCTAGGAGAAACCTCTTGCCACAAAAATTTCTTTGTACTTACCAATGTTTCCATCTATTGCATGAATCATTGCATTAGCAGACTCCACAATTATTTCTTTATGCAAAACTCCACTCAAGAGGCCATGGAAGAAAAAATTATAACCAAGCAAAATACAAGGACAAGAGGTTGACCAAAAATTAAAGATAATAATAATAATCAAGAAAAAATATGTACTCATCTCTTGATAAAGGAAGAAAAACTAAGGACTTCCAACTCCCTCTCTGACAAATCTGTAAGAGAAACTCAGAAACCTATCACGTGCCTAGAGGCACAACTATCCACAAACATTACTAGTAGTAGATCTTAAAGGAATAATAACTTTGACTTCTAAGGTGCATGTTCATCATCATCATTGTCAACATTGGTTGCTGATGCATGTTTTTTTCCTTCCTTTTCCTTTTAGGACACTTGGATGCATAGTGTCCAAAATTATGAGAAATGAAGCATTTTACCTTTGACATATCCTTCTTCCGATATTGAAGAAGAGTGAGCCTTTTACCCAAATTTTTCTTGTCAAATTTTAATCAAGAAAAAATATGTAATTATCTCTTGATAAAGGAAGAAAAACTAAGGACTGCCAACTCCCTCTCTGACAAATTTGTAAGACAAACTCGGAAACCTGTCATGTGCCTAGAGGCACAACTATCCACAAACATTACTAGTAGTAGATCTTAAAGGAATAATTCCTTTGACTTCTTCTAAGGTGGATGCTCATCATCATCATTGTCAACATTGGTTGTTGATGCATGTTGTTTTTCCTTCCTTTTCCTTTTAGGACACTAGGATGCATAGTGTCCAAAATTATGACAAATGAAGCATTTGACCTTTGACATATCCTTCTTCTGATCTTGAAGAAGGGTGGGCCTTTTACCCAATTTTTTCTTGTCAAATTTTCCAAAGTCCCTTATTTTTTTTTCCTTGTATGAGTTGCATGGCTTGAGATTATTCAAATTGTGGATTTTGTAAATTAGTTTTGGACAATAATTTTTCTTCCTCTTGGATACAATCAATCCATAGATTATCAAATGTGGGTAAGTTTAATCGTGCAAAAATTCCCTGGATAAATGGCTCCCATGAGGGAGGAAATCAATTTAGAGTAACTGTAACAAGCTCTCTATCATCATTGGTGTCTCCAACGACTACACGCTCATCTCTAATCTGGGACACTTTCATAAGATATAAGACAACACAATCCAATTTAATGACATTATGGAGATGATTTCTCTAGGCTAACTTCATGTTAGTATTGTTTCTTGCATACAATTTTACTAGAGCATCATATACTGCCTTGGAAGTCTTTAATCTAGCAACATGAGGGATCAAGTGATCCTTTACGGAATCCATCAAAATTCTCTTCGCCTCGGCCTCATTCTTCTTATGCTTGGCTTTCTCCACATCTCCCTCTAGCTCTAGAATGACTTTCTCCACATGATCCTGAAGCTCATTCTCTTCCAAGAGGAGTCTATTGGAATTATAAGATCTAAAGTTGATGGGACCATCCAACCTATCTTCAATTCTTAAGACTTGGAGACATTTTTGCAAGAGACCCAAAAACCAATTAAGATGTTGAACTCGTGTATCTAGGTTGACTTCAATGGTTGTTATTTCAACAAAGATATGATACCATGTTAAATTTTCTACAAGTAGAAACCAATTTTCTAATCTTGATAATTACTACCTATTGATTCTTCAACCAGTTTATCTTATGCCACTGATATCATTAATAAATTATATACAAAAAATCTCAACAGTAATGCAGTGAAAAAAGTAAGATCATAAAGAGAAAGCCATGCATAATAAAGGCAACAAATTTACCCTAGGAAACCCAAACTTGGGAGAAAACCCAACAACTTTTCTTCTCAGAGAAACTATTCTTCAATAAAATTTACAATTCCAAATTTGTCTAGAAGTTTGTGCCAAAATCGAAATTGAAGTCTAAACACCAATCAAACCTAGTCAGAATTCAAGCTAGTCAATGCTGGTCAAACCACCCAAATAGTCAAATATCGTCAAACTTTTACCCTTGTCAACATAGCTCTTGCAGTCAACTTTGGACCTGTGCTTGACTCCTGCAGTCAACTCAAACCTTGGTCAAGTCTTGCAGTCAAATCAAACCTGTGGTCAACTCCTACAGTGAAACCTGTGGTCAACTCATCCTCTTCTATTGTCAAACTCAACCTACTCTGTGATCAAACTCAGCTAGATAGATTAGTCAATAGAAGGTCAACAATTAGCTTTGGTCAAACTTCAAACTCAATCAAATATTAGTAAATTAAGACTTGTTTGCTTCCACATGCAACTGCATTGTGTATATATACTTGTCAATATGGCTGAATTTTGATCAAGGGAAACTCCCTTTCATGGTGGGGCTGACTTGAAAATTTTGAGCATACATGATACCTAGATAATAAAAAAATTATTTTATTTTCCAAAATTCTTCAAGGTCGACTTAGGAGGCCTCTTGGCATGTGGGAATACCTCCCAATGCTACACAAAAAATCAACAGGTTTTTTTAATACAACGACACGAGGGATCAAAGGGTCCTTTATGGAATCTATCAAAATTCTCTTTCCTTGGATTTTTCCTCAACTCCGTTTGACTCTGGAATGACTTTCTCCACATGATCCTGAAGCTCATTCTCTTCCAAGATAAGAAGTATCATGATATTCCAAGATTTGAAGTTGATGGCACCATCCAACCTAACTTCAACTCTAAGACTTGGAGCCATTTTTAGCAAGAGACCCAAAAACCAATTAGGACATTGAACTCTAGTCTCTAGGGCCAACTTAAATCATTTTTATTTCAATAAAGCTCTAATACCATGTTGAATTTTCTATAAGATGAACAGTAGAAACCAATTTTTTGATCTTGATAATTACTACCTAATGATTCCTCAACCAATTCATATTATGCCATTGATATCATTAAGAAATTATACACAAAATCTCAACAATAATCCAGTGAAAATAATAATATCATAAAGAGATAGCCATGCACGATAGAGAAAACAAATTTACCCTAGGAAACCCAAACTTGGTAGAAAACTCAAAAACTTTTATGCTGGGAGAAATTATTCTTCAACAAAGTTTACAATTCCATAATTTGTTTAGAAATCTATTCCAAAATCCAAGTCTAAACACCAATCAAACCTGGTCAGAATTCCAGCTAGCCAACGCTGATCAAACCACCCAAATAATCAAATCTAGTCAAACTTTTAGCTTGGTCAACTTGCCTCCTGCAGTCGACTTTGGACCTGTGGTTGAATCCTATGATCAACTTAGACATGTGGTCAACTATTGTGGTCAAACCCGCAATCAAACAAGCAGTTAAATTATCCTCTTCTGAGTTGAAACTTAGCATGTTCTACGATCAAACTCAACCAAATAGCTCAGTAAACTCAATCAGATAGCTTGGTCAAGCAATAGGTCAATGGTCAACTTTGGTCAAACTTCAAACTCAATCAAATCTCAATAAATTTCGCCTCTATCTACTTCCACGTGTTGCTATTAGAGAAGATATGATGTGATGACTAGTGGTCAAAATGAAGATGTCACATTGTGTATATATACTTGTCAAAATCGGTGAATTTGATCAAGGGACACTCCCTTTCATGGTGGGGCCGACTTTTGAGACTACATGATGCCCAAAAAATAAAATTTTTATTTTAATTTCCATAATTCTTCTATGTTGACTTAGGAGACCTCTTGGAACATGCGAATAACTCCTGATGCTACACAAAAAATCAACAGATTGCCCACTATGCTATTGTATAAAAGAGGTAGCCTATAATTGATGCCTAATTGATCTTGGCTACCTAGTAGTAAGGGACCTAGTCTAATAATGTCATTGGGATTTGTATGGGGGGGAAATGGTCCCTTGGTTCCACATTGATCTGGAGTTTAGAGGAATGCTACCATCAATTTGTCTCTTGGTGCCACTAGATCATGGGAGACTCGTAAAGAAGGAAGTAATCCTCTAGGTGGAATCTAGTCTAGGATGAGGCTAGAGAATGTGGACACAAGGCTTGAAGGCCTCTTAAATCTATAAGGCTAGACATCTCTAGTCTAGGTAAATGATGAATAGGCTAGGGTATGGGTCCCCTTGAATAGACAATGGAACCACCCATCTATCTCATAATAAATGGGGTAGTGGAACATGAACTGTTCTTCTATCTCAACATCACAAATATGACAAGCTTGTAAATCCTATCTACTCATATAGTCCTGTGAATTCTCTTGACTTTAAAATCTATGTGAGCCCACCCAAAACTAGACCGTGGAGATATGATGAGAGTATGCCTGCTGACGAAAATGTATATGGGTTTTGGATAATGAGTCCATCCCTCACCTTTATGAAGTTCTCAATATAGGAGGCCATATTCAAATGTAACCTATCTTAGGGTTTGTTTAAGTGGCTTACACAAACTTACAGTAAATATCATCCTAGATGATCATATTAAGCTCCCGCCTAGTAGGTAGGAAGTGGTCAAGTGTATCGAGAGAGTATCTAAACAAGGGAAGTTGATCAATAAAAATACCAACAAAATCCAAAAGGTATAAGACTACTGCAAACAAACTCTCGGTATGACCAAGAGGGATAGATAAGGAAATGGATGCCAATGAACATGAGGCCAAATACAAGCAATGGCCCCAACCCTTCAACAAGTCAATCAAACTTTGAATGTGATGCATAAGTAAAATGACGAAGAAAATAGTTGTAAGATGTAAGCATTGAGCACTGAACTCTATACGAATGATGTGTTGGCAGATATTATCATAAAGCCGGAGGGAAGAAGTAAAAAACAATTTAGATGTCTTTGGAGATATGGTTATCCCTCTAACTTGAACCCACATAAGTCTGACAAAATCATCTATGAGTACCATTGAAACTTTTCTCCGAAGGGAGTCCCTGGTTAAACAAGCTACTCCACCCAAAGCTCTAACACCACTTGAGCACCAATTCATCTTCTTGCAAGCTGAAAACGAAGGGTAAAATATAACGTCCGAGAAATGTTGAAAAGGGCCTTGCAAGGGTCTCAATGACGAAGAGGATGTATGACGACCTAAGAGTATCATACATTAAGCATGATAATAACCAAAATGATCCATTTCTATTCCAACGGCTAAAAAATATGCCTAAAAGCTATTATCTCTCTTGTTGGGTCTATCATTTGTAAGTTTCCAAATTGAGGTTCCAAACCAAGTGGGAAGGAGTCTCAAATAACAACTATGAGGTTCCTAATGACTACTCATTTCCTTGCTAGTTGTACTACCATAACTAGATCCTTTTGGAATTTGAGCTCCATAACCCAAGATCTATATATGAAGATCTTGTTGGGAAAATAGGACAACCAAATATCAATTTATATTCCAATAGCTCATAGATATTCCTACACCTTTTTATCTATCTTATTGGGCCTATAATTTGGAAGCTTCCAAATCAAGGTTCCCAACCAAGTGGGAAAGAGTCTCAAATGACAAGTTCCTAATGACTACCCATTTCCTTGTTATTTGTACTATTGTAGCTAGCTCCTTTAAGAATTTGAGCTCTGAAACCCAAGATCTAGTAAGATATTCATCTAGGATGACCTTACTGGGAAGATAGAACAACTTCTACCTAGCTTTAAGGGCTCAAACCAACCATTTGCAATCTTAAGCCAAAGGAAAAGGGTGGAATCAGAGCCAAGCCAAACCCTGTTGAGTGTCACTCGAACAAGGTCTACGATATCCCCAAGAAACATTGCCCCAACCTCCATGAGGTTCAGAGATGGATGAGGTAAAGGGAAACCCCTAACCTTAAAATTTAGCCCCATTTCCCACTTATTCCATCTTTAATGAGCTTAGTTGTACCACATTTTCAAACACTACAAAATAGGTGCTATGTCCTTCCCTAGAACCCCCTATTCCCATGAATTGATGTCTGCCACAATTTCTTGTTTAAGAATGGTATATTGGATTCTAATATCTTCTTGTTTGTTCTTGAGGTAAAGATTTTTTTTGTGTAAGTCATCATTTGGGGGTTGAAGATATTTTTGCACTTTGCTTTCATTTAGTAATTTCTTGAGATATTGATTCTCTAACTCCACTTCTGAAACTTTGTTTGTTAGGACAAGCGCGTTTTATTGTCACTATTCCAGTAATGGGGCAAAACTACAAATTTGGGCAGCCAATAAAACTAGGTCTATTGAGAGGATTACCATGTTGTCAAAGTTAATACCATTGCTTGTTTTTTGTTGTTCTACTGTTCATTATTTTGTCAGTGAATTGTTCCATCAATTTGGAAGAAATACCCATAGGATTTGAAGAAGGACCCTCCACTTGCCTTGTGCTTATTTAACATTTTTTTGTTAGTGAGCTATATGTTTCTCACTCCACTAGATTGTGGAAGAGACCTACATAACCCACAACATGTGTTTGAGTAGTATCAAGATTGTATGGGGTCAAGGGTGTAGGGGGAGTGGGCCAACAAGGATGGGATCCTAAGGGGAAGGGGGAAAGGGTGGTCAATAGGAGGGAGGCTTATGCATACAAGATTAAGTGAGGTTGTAGGGGAGTAACGCACACCAAAGTATGTACAACTGCATAGACATTAGTAGTCAATGCATTAATGGAGAGGAATCCCTTATCCCAAGAACAAGGGCATCTCATACACCAATTTGGTATTTGGTTATGACTTTAATGTTAAATTATTATTATTATTATTATTATTATTATTAACATTTAATTTTAAGGTTACATCCAAGCTAGCCACCAAATTAGTGTATGAGGTGTCCTTGTTTGTGGGATAAGGGACTCCCCTCCATGTATCTATTTGAATATTGTCTATGAAGGTGTACATACTTTGCCTCCCTCTGGATTTGAATCTATGACCTCTTACAAGGAAACACACGTTCTTAACCATTATGACCACTCATCAAGTTGTACTTGAACTTTGGTTGCCATATCTCTAGCCATAATAATAATTATTATTATTATTATTATTATGAGGTTGAGTCGCATAGATCATAGAGTCGAGCAGTGGATCACAAGCCAAAGGCATAAGATTACAAGCTCAAGGCATAAGGTGATGAGCTCCACAAGCCGAAAAAAAAGGTCACAAGATATAGGGATCGTGTGAGCTCTTTCAAAGGGGAAATACAAACTCTCTTCTCTTAGTCACATCTCATCACAAGAGTAAATAAAAGTGAGTGAATGAGAGAAAATAAAAGATGGAAAAAACTATGAAATGTTGCAAAAGTAAAAAAAGATAATCAAGAACATCAACATCAACCCACATGTAATACAAATAATACAAATGAGCCAATTGAGCAACCTACTCAACAACAATCACAAACTTTCCCACCTCCAAGTAGTTTCATTAATTTGACAATGAAAGGTTTAATTATTCCTAAACAAGGCACATTTTAAGGAAACGAAATAAAAAATAATGTCATTGAAATGGAACAACTAGCTACACTCAGTAGCTTGGAGAATACTTTATCCTGGTGTGAACAAAATATACCAATTCTTACTGAGGAAGTGCTAGATCTAGAGATAATAGCTTATAATAAAAGAAAGCAAACCATAGTCAAGCAAATATAGAGGAGAAGGAAAAATAATTTAACTAACATCTTTATTTGCACAATAAAGGAATCAGTTACACACAAAAGAAAGCTAATTTGACTAGGCTACTATCTATTGGGTTGGCTATAACCCATGCCACTCTTGATAAAGAAAAAACAAAAGAAGCTAATGTGCAAAACCTATAGAAGAAGGCTACTCTATTGGAAAACCAAGTTTAATATTATAAATATGCATAGGGTTTGATTTCAACTATTGTGAAACATATTAGAAGAAGATCAAATTAATATGCAAATTAAAAAGGATTTTTACACTATAGCTTTTCAAAGATCTCTGTTTTAAACAAAGAGAATTTGATTGATAAAGAAATCAAGGTAAACAATATCAACTTGAATTTATTAAACAAATCCAAAAGCAAAGAGGAAACAAATTTCACAATATTAAGTTGTTAAATAAAAATGAAATTTATGGGATTGAATAGGAATTAGGTTACTAGAATAAGGTAGCACATGAGGCATGGAAACAAATTGAAGAAGAGTGGATGGCTTCATGAAAGACACTACCACTCAATGTCAACATCCCTCATTTGGTGAACCAAAAAGTTTCTACCCGAGAAACCAAGTGTTGCAAAAGAAGTTTGAACATATGGTTCAAATTCATAAAGCCTAAATATGATGTCATCTATTAAGAAAGGACACCTTTAGAAATTCCTCCTAGAGGAGGTGAGAAAAGCTTTGCAACTCAAATGTACATTTTCTGAAATTGAGAAATATATTACAGGATTTAATAGGGAATTGGCAATTTTGAAGGCTCGCCATAAGTAACATGCTTTTCCCGTGATAATTTATGTTGAGTTCATTTTTTTTTACCAATGGGAAAAGTAGGATAAAGAAGCAATTAAGGAGAACCCCAGCTCACGTGACAGTTGAGTTATAATTGGCTATCATAACAAACTTTTGTAATTTATATATAGTAAAACTTAAGAAGTTACAGAATTTTTTATGCTACAAATTTGGAACGATTATTGCAAAATAATTATTTCATATACTTTTATGAATGAAGAAGTCAATCATTGGCCAAATTGTTTTGACCGAAGAGAATTCTACAACTCAATATGTTTTGTAAGGCATTTCTTATGATGTATCAAGCTATGCTAAAGCAAAAATAAAGGTATTTCTCCTTTATTTTCTTCAGCGATATATATATATATATATATATATATATATATATATATATATATATATATATATATCTGAAAATATTACTATGTAATCTAATAATTCTTATAGAAGTATTTCTCAAAACTTAAAATATTAATTGTTTTTTTTCTCTCCTCTCAAAACAATATTTTTCTATCATTTCAATATTCATTGGATAATATATGTGCTTCCTTAGAAATTTGAAAAAGAGATATCATGACACATTTAAAGGTTTTCAAGCCATTAGTCCAAAGGGTTCTTCCATATTTTCTTCCTTGTTTATCAACACTTAGAAAACTCAAAAAGAGATATTACAACACATTTAAAGCTCATAGAAAACTTGTCAAGACATTACACTCCAGAGGATTCTTCCATACCAAACAGGGTAGAGTATAATTGGGCCTCTTCATCAGGATTAACCCCTATTGTTGGCATCTAGGTATATCACCCTGTCAACACCTACTAAAAGGAGCAATGAGTTGTTGAGATCTACTTTCTTCTCCATGAAAAATTAATACAAATGTGCATCCCTATCATCAAGGAAAACGATATATTATAATAATGTTATCATGTACCAACTCCATGACACAAGTCAACAATGATATAACAATGAAGTTGGTTCAGCAACACCCTCCAAGGATAGTGAAATAAAATGTGACTCGCATCCTCTCAGTGGTATACCATGTAAAAACCTCCAAGAAGTTATAAATAAATGCCTTTACATGTGTGCCCTTAAAGAATGATATCCCATGTGTGAACGAATGTTCCAATCATGGGTGAAATAGCCAACAAACCATCAAGATGATCAAAGAAAAAGGATGTGAATGTGGATTATTAGAAGTAAAATCACCATTAATAGAGTTTAAATGTTATATTAGAAGTAAAGGTAAATTACTCTACAACAACCATGAAACATTAAGTATGAGTGAGGTCTCTACAAGATGGGAGTAAAAGGTCCATGAGGAAGAATAAAATTACAGGATAAAATCAAACATAGCAGATGAGTATGGCCTCCAAAATGGGAGTAAAAGGTCTATGAAGAAGCATAAAAATACAAAACAAAATCAAACATAGAAGATGAGTGTGGAATCCATAATGGGAGTAAAAGGTCTATGAATAAGCATAAAAATACAAGAAAAAATCAAACAAGCGTGCCCATAAAGGGGAGGAATAACTCTCAAGAGGAATTGAAGGTTTGAAGTGAGGAAAAACAATCATAAACTAAAAGAAGCATACAAACTTTATATAAAAATGTAAAGTGAAGTGTGCAATCATGTTAGAGACTTGACAAAACATATAACTTTACTCACATTTCACTTTTGGTGATTGTGCAAGACTTTGTTCTAGTTGATGATTGACATATTTTGCAATGAACCTTTTGGGTAATTATAATATGTTAGGGTAGGTTTTAGGAGACAGTAGAAGGTTTATTAAGTGATGGATCCAATGGAGCGGTGCTTGATGATCATAAAAGGTTAAATTTTCAAAAAAAAATATCTTAGGCTCTATGTTATGGTGACTGAGGATGTATTTTGTATTCTCCCTTATGAATATAAAGTACATGTTGTTTTCACTTGAAAAAAAATGTGCAAACATTCAAATTCATCATATCTTGGCATAAAACATTCTATTTAAAGGGTGGTGCGATGGGTTTCGAAGTAAGAATGCACAACCATCTCTCTATTGTACATAAAACTATGAAATTGTTGATGAACGCTCTTGGTTGTCTCTTATAGGTGCCATTTGATAATGGTCCATGGTGAAAGTAGTAGTGGAACTACGATTATTTAATGTGAAAGCCTAGTATAGAAAAATAAAGAGAAAAAGGGTTGATGATAGAAAAAGAAATGGGAAAGTAGGAATGAACCACCATGTAAGGTTGAAGCACCTGCAAAAAATCATCATAGTGTTGAATAAAATGAAAGGTCAAATTTTCCATGCTACATTTTGTCCCTCACATTGGAAAATGCATTCCCCATATAGTGAAAGTATGGTTAATGACTTGCTACCACTGATTAAACCAATTATCCAGCTCTTCACCTTCATTTTGTTCATACAATGGGGCAATGACGAAGGACAACGACAATTTTTGGCGCGATTACAAGAAATGATGAAGGACGATCCTCCCTTTTTACAACCTAAGAAAATAGGCCTATGGTAAAACATCATGAGGATCCCAACAATACTCTTATTAGGTGAAAGAGGAAGGATAGACATGACAAGAGATAAGGTAGGCCAAAAGGCCATAAAGTATTTTGGGAGGTTGAAAAGGAGAACTAAGAGACTGAAAGGAGGGTGAGAGGCCAAAGTGGGGCAAGAACCAAAAAGGGAGGTTACAAAGCCAAGAAGGATAATAATGAGGCAAAAAGGGTGATGGTTACGTTGAAAGGAAGGCTAAGACATGAAAGGGTGGAGGCGAAGCCTAAAGGAGAGTGAAGAGGTTGAGATAGAGGTCAAAAGGCCAAAATGAGTTGGGGGAGCATCAAGTCCCCAAGTATTTGTAGCCAAACATTTGAGAAAAAACCCTTGGATTAGTCACTAAAAAAATAGAATTGGAGAAAAAGGGCAAGGAAACCTGCCCCTAGGCATTAGAGGTGTCTACATGAAGCATTAAGATAACTAAAATGAAAGGAAGCTAAAGTACTGAAGCTTATGCTCAAATCATTAAGGGCAGGAATGTCAAGGTAACACAAAACAAAGGAGGGGAGTAAAGTAGTGATTAACACGCATATACCACAAACACAATATCTAATGCAAAGGGGAATGAATCATGGACAAGGAAAAACACACTCCATTTCCCAAAATATGTGTAGGATAAGAAAAAGAGAAAAAAAGGAGAAAAATATCGTAGCAATGGATTCCTCTATAAAAGTGAAAAGGTGCAAAGGGAACAAATTGAGAACCAAAAGAACCATTCATTAGCGCAAGGCCAAGTGGGAACATGGGATTGCAAGGAAAATTAAAAAACATTGTCTAAGAAATCGTGAAAGAAGAAAAGGAAATTCTTATACAATGGAAACATTGATTAAAGGAGAGGAATGCCATTAGAAATGTGGTGCACCAAGGTAGGTGGAGGGGGAGACATGGTCCCAAAATGATATAAAACAAGGTGGTCTCTTGCCCAAGCATCTCCAATACAAATGCAAGGCACAAAAAACAAAAGAAAATGAAAGAAAAAAAATGTTTCATTTATCTAACTCTTTTCATGTGAGGATGATTAGCATGATATACTTCTAAGTAAAAGTAAAGTGCGAGGAGAGAAAGATGTATTCCATTTGGTTCCTTATGCCATTGTCACTAATGAGACTAATGAACATATTATTTCTTCAAAAGTCACTGATTTAAGTTGGGAAAATGAGTGCAAGAAAGAGTGATCTTTACAAGTTTGATGAAAATCCAATTTATTGCTACAGCACATAATCCAAATAGCAAGTTCATGTAATCAAAGATTAGTTCAAATGAGTTAAGCTTCATGTAGCAAAAGACAAAGAAATACACATAACTTGCACCCATCTCGATTTGTTTTTGCTTGTGTTTTATATTAAATTCGATGCGGAAGCAATATAGATGATTGGAAAAAACCAAAAAATATAGCACCAAGATTTAGGAACAAATAGTTTTGTGTAGATAGCGAGGGAACAAATGGTTTTGTGTAGATAGTGAGGGAACAAATAAATTGTGCGTGGAAAAAATTAGTTTGAATGATGTGTGGTCCTACGATCAAAATTTTTAATTGAAGTGTTGTGAACGAACTCTAGTTTGAACATAAAAAATCGCACAAAATTAAATGTAATTAATTTGAAGGAAACATGTATATAACACCAAATTTTACTCATTTCAATAAATCTCATATACATAGTACAAAGTGGTGTTTTTCTTCCCATGCAAAGAGACTCATAGCTTTTGGGTCTTAAACAACTTGAATGAGAGGATTAATTTTGATAAATTTAATGAAAAAAAAAAAGAATACCACTAAATCATCAAGCTAAAATGCAAAGCACAATTAATTGAGTTAATAAAAGCTACACTATTGTAGATGAACTAGACTGAATATGGTTTATTGTGTGATCCAAAGAAGAGGATTTATCAAATGTATCACAAATCATCCTCCTTTATAGACAATCCATGGAAGGAATCATACTCAATATTGTCTTGGGTACCCTCTTGAAAAGCAAACTAATAATACACCCTTTCAATGTATTAGAGAATAAGGTTATCATTGATATTATTGCTTCTCATTAGGAATATTCCATGTTTTGGCTAGTGATAAGATTCCAAGAAGCACTTATGCTAAGATTTCAGATTACATCACAATGGAAGATGTGAGGAGGATATCATCAATATCATTGATTCTCAGAGGAACTACTATATGTTTTGGTTATTCACAGGATTCCAAGTAACACCTATGCCATGATTTGAAATTACCTTGTACTAGAAGCCATAAATTTTAATTCTATTCTTCTTGCAAGAAACTTTCACTACCACCCCCAGTTGCATTGTGTTGATCACTATGCAAAATATGAAAGACTCAAATAAAATTTGTGCACTAAATTTATAGGGTTTTGAAAACTTCTTTATAGGGTTTTAAAATATTCTTCTAGTGCAATGCAATATGGCTAGAACACAAACTCTATGCTCGAGTTATAGTGAAAATGTTTCAAATATGGATTCTAAATTCACATAAACTTTTCCATAGATATACAAAATCAAAATATAATAAAGATTTTCACATATGCCTTCCTATCAATTACATAATCAAAATATGAGATGAGAATGATTTTGGGTATCATTTCCACATGTGGTGTCCATATATCAAAAAACGAGAAGAAAATTCTTTTGAGTAACATTTCTAATTTGGTTTTCATAGTCAATCTCTCTGAATTTTAGGATTTTTAGGATTGGATAAACAACATAGAAATGGTAAAGACTCCAAAATAGACAATTATTAATAACATTATCCCTTTTTTAGAAAATATAAATTTGCAGGGCCAATATCTTTGGGGACTTGGTATGTTGTCTTTTCACACTAATAATCTAAGTTCACACATAGAGCAATGCCAAGTGACATTATTCCAATCCACATATGTGGCAACAATGTTTTTGCTAGTGTGGAATTTCACACAGAGCAATGATAAGTGACATTATTTCAATCAACATACGTGGAAACAATGTTTTTGTCAATGTGAGATGCAAATAGCGAGGGGGTTAGGAAGGCACACTTTCCCTATTAACGGTGCATATAAATCCCAAAACATCCATGCATAGGAGTAAGAACAAACCAAAGTTGTCATGCACAAGAAACCCACCCACACTATCTTGTGGCATGATGAGAAAATATGGGTTTCTAAGGTATCATGGATATTGAGGAGGAAACTATGAGGGGAAAATCCCTCAAAGATGAAGAATCAAAATAAGTTGTACTTTGTGCATCCCTAGACAATAGACAATCAGGGACATTTGAAGTGGGACTTTGTGCATCCCTATCATATATTTCATACAACGTATTGAGAGTACTTTCAATGGAAATACCCGTGACATTTGAGTAATTCCAACACAATACTAGCGGGTAGAAAAGAGACATTGGTACAACACAAGTTCGAATCATGTGACCAATTCCTAAACAAAATCCAAACCAGAATTGCACTAGATACAATTGAAAGGAGACTAGATTACATATGGCTCGCTAAAGAAACTATCTAAGGCCAGGAATTAAACAACCATTGAAACCCGTTACAGAGGCACTTGAATTGGCAATCTTGAGTCAAGAACATGCTACCATTGAGAACCATTTGAAGAAATTTTTGAGAATCATGTGTTAGATAACATGTAATGGTTGATACAACTGAAGACTATAATATTCTCAGAAATGAGAAGGTTGTTTTTAGTGTTCATTGTTTTCAATCCATTGTCCCATAATTGTAGAAGCCATTGCTTGTTCTTGCCCTATGAATATGATCACAGTTGGATCAAGGGGAGGCAGAAGGCCTTAGACATTAAGGACGGACAATTGAAACCCTTCTAAGGGAGTTTGGTTTTTTTTATTCATGATGGAGTCTTCATGCTTGATTGGGATCTTGAAAAACCAGGAAAAGAATGAGTTTCACGATCATGTATGCTAGAGGGTCAAAGTTTGATTCACTTCAGATAGTAAAGCGAATCTTGCTTTAGGATGCGAAGTGAACCGCGCTGCAAGGCAGGTAGGTCTATGCAGTTATAATTGATGAATCATATTGGCTCCTCTTAAATCCAAGTCATAGTGAGGAGCTGAGAAAGCCTCCCTCACCTACTTTTTATAAGGCAAGAAATTCCAATGATGATGCTAGACAAGCTCTCTAAAGACTCAAAAGCATTGTTGGACTCACGATTGCCATTAGACCAAAACCCGCAGGCATTAGTCTCCACTACAATCGCTAGAGTTAGGATCCACGAGAGGCGGATAGTCCATGTCACGAAACACACGGGGAGCGTTGAACCCAATGTCCAACAATCTCCCCCCCAATGCGAGCTGGGTGAGTTTCGAACTCGAGACCTGTTGCTTTGATACCACTTGTAGATCTTCTTTGGTCCAGATCTCCAGCCTAGTCTGCATCAACAAAACCACGAATGTCCAACACTCTTTCCAATCCTGGTCTTCCTTGGTAGCACAAACCATAATCACTAGTGCCACACAAATATCTGAAAACCCGCTTCACTGTTGTCTAATGCTCCTTCCCTGGGTTTGACATAAACCTGCTCAATACTCTCACTGCATGTGCAATGTATGGTCTAGTACAAACCATTGCATACATCAGGCTACCCACTGCACTTGCATATGGAACACGAGACATATCCTCCTCTTCTTCTTATGTCTTGGGACATTGTTCAGCAGACATCTTTGTACCTACAGGAATCGGAACATTCACCGGTTTACTATCCTGCATATTGAACCTCTGCAATATAGTCTCGACATACTTCCTCTGGTTTAACCAGAGCTTCCTCTTTGCCCGATCTCTCTTAATTTCCATGCCCAAAATATAGTTTGTAGCACCAAGATACTTCATGTCGAATTTGGAGAACAGCTGGGTCTTCAAATCTTGGATAATTTATTTGTCATTTCCAATCAACAACATATCATCCACATACAAGACCAAATAAATAACACGGTCACCAATTAATTTAAAATAAACACAGTGATCCTCCTTGCTTCTGGTGAACCCAAGTCCCTGTATATAGGTATCAAATTTCTGATACCACATCCTTGGTGACTGTTTTAACCCATAAAGAGACTTCTTTAACCTTCGTACCAACTCTTTCTTCCCCTTCACCATAAAGCCTTCAGGTTGTTTCATGTAGATCTCCTCTTCCAGATCCCCATGAAGAAATGTTGTCTTCACATCCATCTGTTCTACCTCAAAATCAAATGCAGTAGCAACAGATAAACGTAATCTAATAGAAGTAACTTTGGCAACAGGAGAAAAAATATCACTAAAATCAATTCCCAGCACTTGGGAATAACCTTTTGCTACCAACCGAGCTTTGTATTTCTCCACCTTGCCTTCTACATTCATCTTCTTCTTAAATACCCATTCTCTCTCGATGAGCTTCCTTCCAGCCGGCAACTCCACCAGATCCCAAGCCTCATTTTTATGCAAGGATGCCATTTCAACAACCATGGCCTCCTTCCAGAGTTTTCCATCTTCTGAATCTACTGCCTCCCTGACGGTTTTGGGATCATCATCAGTTATAGTTAAAGAAAAATTTGAATAGAAAGCGGATGGACTATACCTTTCTGGTTGTCTTCTTTCCCGAACTGATCTTCCCACAGCTGGAGTTTGTGGCTCTTCTTCTTCTGAGTCTTCTTCTATTTTAGAGTCTGATTCATCCTCCTTTAGCTCAAACTCTATCTTCTCAGGTTCCTTTGGTAGGACTTCATGTTTAACAATATCTTTCACCTCTCTAAACACCACATCTTGGTTATACACAACCTTCCTTGTTTCCAAGTTCCAAAGCTTGTAACCCTTTAAACCATCCTTATACCCAATAAAGATGCACCGTTCAGATTTATTATCCAACTTGCTCCTTTTCTCCTTTGCAACATGTACATATGCATCACATCCAAATACTCTCAGATGTGAAAGAGAGGGTTTCGTACCAGTCCATACCTCATGTGGAGTCTTATCCTCCAACGCTGATGAAGGTGATCTGTTAACCAAGTAACATGCAGTCTCCATTTCCTTTTCCCGGAATTCTTGTCCTAACTCGGTACCATTGAGCATGTTTCTTGCCTTTTCGATCAGCGTTCTGTTCATTATTTCTGCAACTCCATTTTGTTTAGGTGTGTATGGAGTAGTCTTCTGCCATGCTATACCACACTTCTTACGGAACTCTTCAAATTCCTTCTTGCAGAACTCCCGACCATTATCTGTCCTCAACACCTTTATCTTCTTCTCTATTTGGTTTTCCACCAGAGCCTTAAATTCTTTAAATCTGTCAAAGACTTTAGATTTCTTCCTCAAGAAATATATCCATGTATTCCTTGAGAAGTCATCTATGCATGAAACATAGTACACAGACTTACCCAGTGATGGGCGACACGGGTCCAAACATATCACTATGCGGCTCAAATATCTTGTTCGCCACTCTTAGCACGAGGAGGGAAAACTCACCCGATGCACTTCCCATACACAATGTTCCACAAATCCAGAGAGTTATTGGACATACCTTCTACCATACCATTTCCATGCAATATCTGAAGGCCCTTCTCTCCAATATGTCGAAGCCCTTGATGCCAGTATTTTCTCCGAGAAGACGCTAGGCCTCACTCCACTTTCGAGAACCACAGGCATTGCACCCATCGATAACGGTCATGGCTGTACGAGTTCAATCACGAACTCCCCGCGTGCTCTGATGCTCACCTGAACCATCTTACGGGGTGTCTTTCTCGAACTTGTTTTTACACATCATCCATCTTGCTTACAGAAATCAGATTTCTGGCTAATGCAGGAATATGCAGAACACCAGGAAGTGTTCTAATCCTTCCACCTTGCAGCTTTAGCTTGACCTTTCCACGTCCGATGATTCTGGCCCTCCTATCATCCCCTAGGAAGACATCACCACCATCATATTTCTCATACTTGCAGAACCACTCCCTATGGGGAGTGAAGTGAAAGGATGCACCTGAGTCAATCAACCATGACTCATGATCTACATGTGTATTTGAAGAAGAAGCCAAATACACATCCCCACCTTCATCCGAGGTGGTTTTTGCCTCTGCAGAAGGACCTTCATCAGATCCCTTTCCTTTCTAGGAGCTTTAGATCTGCATTCCTTTTTGTAGTGCCCTTCCTTTCCGCATTTCCAGCACACCTTTACAAACTTTCCAGGAGATTTAGATCTCCCTCTAGATTTAGATCTCCCACTCGAAACCTTATTCTTGTTTATGTTTTGGGACCTTCCTCATACAGATAAGGCATCTCCATTTCGACCCTCCATGTTTCTCAGTCTCATTTCCTCCGACAGAAAGACTGAGACAATGTCATAAAAATTCAAGGTAGTTGTATTGCTACCTATTGCAATAACCAGACTATCCCACGAATTTGGTAGAGAACACAACAAACTAATGCATTTATCTTCATATGAGATTTTAATATCAACATATGATAGTTGACTTACCAGAGTATTGAAGGCGTTTAGATGCTCTGTCACCGAGTCTCCATCCTTCATCCTCATGTTATACAGTTTTTTTCGCAGGAACAATTTATTCACCAGAGACTTAGATTGGTACAAAGTCCCTAGCTTGTCCCACAAGGTCTTCGTCGTAGCTTCCCCAGATACATTCAACAATACTGAATCTGAGACACACAACCATATTATGCTCTTTGCCCTCTGATCCAGATTCTTCCAGTCTTCATCCGACATTGTCGTTGGTTTAGTACTCGGATCTACTGTGATCCACTAATATTTATCCACCAACAGATCCTCCATCTTGAGCTTCCACAACTCAAAAATTTTACCATTAAATTTCTCGATCTCTATCTCCCCGCCGCTTGCCATCTTCTTTCACCGCAAGAATCAATCCCGCAGATCTCCCACTGAACAGGGTCTACCTCAGGTCCGAGAAAAAAATCCCTCAGCAGCAAAGGCATCCCGTTGAAGCGAAAACCTGCCTCTGATACCAAATGTAGGTTTTAACCTTGTACATAAATTATCTGCAAACCAATCATAAAAACATAAAATAAACAGTAGCGAGAGCATAAAACATAAAACAGATAAACACAGAGATTTTCCCTAGATCCCAAATCAGGATGACCAGCTTGATTTTTCATTATATTCCTTTTAGTGTTACAACACATATACATACATGTCGAAGCATACATAAACCCCAATCCATTAACCCTGGATTAGAACATAACCGTAGTTCCATTGACCGGATCTACAAAATACCAGGGGCCAAAAACCATCAAACCCCAAAACCATGTGCAAACCCATGCACAAAACCATGGGCGAGTCTGCCCATCGGAAAATAAGGACCAATTTTTTTTTTTTCCAAGGCTACCGCCCCCCATGTAACCCCCCCGTACGTTGTGCATAGCGCAATGTATAGGGGGGGTTATCGCCCCCCCTGTTACCCCCCCCGCTCGTGACTATTTGTGGAAAGAATATAACACAAACCCAACAAGCATAAGGGAGTGATGAGGCTAGATAAGCTCTCTAAAGATTCAAAAGTATAAGGGAGTGATGAGGCTAGATAAGCTCTCTAAAGACTCAAAAGCATAAGGGAGCGCCCAGATCATTGAGTACACCTATTACAAAGATATATGCAAGGGATAAAGATACATGATGCTGCCTTGAAGGATATTGGATTTTGGCAAGCCAAGACACTGGAGTCTCTCTTAGAGGGCCACGTTTCCCGAACCAGGAAAATTGGACATGATTCGGTCAGACTCGTGTCCTTCTGATTGTGTCCAATCGCGTCCAATCATGTCCTTATAGGACACGATCGTGTCCCGATTTGCCGGACACGTGTGGCGAAAAAATGCCCTCCGCGGCTTTTAAAAGGCCCGTTTGGCCCCTCATTTCTCACTTTGTCTTGAGAGTGAGTTTGCAAAAGAGAAAAGGAGCAAAGAGCAAGGGAGCATTTTCAAGGAGATTCAAGGAACAGGTAAGTGCATTGTCTTTATTTTATTTTTGCATTCAGTTTGCATGTACATTTCTTTTACAAATTTGTGCATTTTTTGTTTATTTTTTTACAACATTCATGGCTCAATCAAGGGCAGCAGGGAAGCGACAAAGGAAGGGTAAGAATGTCCCCATTGGAGATTCTCCTCCTGTTCCAATTTCATTAGGGTATGGAAGTGTTCCATCTATTGGAAATGGGGCTAAAACAACAACTTCAAATGTTGAGGGAAGGCAACAACCTCAAGATAACAAATATCCATTGTGGAAATATGTCACAAGAGAGGCAGGTCCAGGTAGCAAGATGAAGGGAGGAGGCAATGTTGCTTGGAAATGAAGTTATTAAAAAAATCATTTCATGAGCACATATTACCGTGTGAAAGTTCATTTGTTGGCTTTACCAAGTTGTGGAATTGTAGCTTGTACACAGGCGTCTTTAGCAAAGAGGAAAGAAATGGAAAGAGAGGCATTTGTTGGTGTGCAAAATGTGGCTGCAAAAATTATTAAAAAAACAAGAATTATGACCCCCTTCCATTCTTGAAGAAAACCAGCAACAAGTTCCCATTTGAGAGTTATAGTGGGGGATAAGCAGAAAAAAGAAAGGCAATTGCACTTGGTCCGATGGACAAGATTTTCCAGAAAGAGAAACAGCAAGAGCTTGATCTCACCATTTCCTTTTTTTTCTATCAAAACTTCATATCCTTCAATGTTGCACGCTCACCTCTATTTATTGAGATGTGTCATGCTCTAACTCAAGGGGCTCCATCAGGGTATGTGCCTCTAGGGTCAGAGAAGATTAGAACCACATTGTTGACAAAGGCAAAGAAAGAGGTGGACAAAATGCTTAAGCCTATTAAATCAGCATGGCCAACATCTGGGGTTAACATTGTTTCAGATGGATGGACAAATCCAACACGACACCCACTCATCAACTTCATGGTGTCTTCCTTGAATGGTCCAGCTTTTCTTAAAATCAGTGGATGCAATTGGAAAATACAAGGATTCACAATATATGGGTGAGTTGTTTATTAAAGGTATTGAATATGTAGGTGTTGATTCTTGTGTGCAAATGATTACAGATAATGCACCTGTTTGCAAGGCTACTGGCATGATTGTGGAAGCTAAATATCCACAAGTATTTTGGACACCTTGCATTGTCCATTCATTGAACTTAGCAATTAAATCTATTTATTTTGATGTGCTTTGGATTGGAAGCATTATTGAGGATGCACGACATATCCACAAATTTGTACAAAACCATACAAATGCCCTCACTATCTACAAGGAGTACACCGATCTATCATTGTTGCAGATTGTGGATACATGGTTCGCCTCTTTATTCATCATGTTGAAGAGGTTGAGGGAGGTCAAGACCACTCTTGGGGCCATGGGTATTTCAGATTTTTGGTCTTTTTAGAGAAAGACAGATCAAGCAGCCTCAAAAAGAATGAAGGACACAATGTTAGACGATTCCTAGTGGGAGAATGTAGATCTACTTATTCAGATTATGGACCCTATCATTTCTTTTCTTCGATTTGCAGATACAGACCAACCCATCCTAGGAGAGGTTTATGAGGGATGGGATTCCATGAATGAGTCTATGAGGAGCATTATTTTATAGAGTGAGTGCCCTGAGTATGATACATCACCAGATGCATTCTTCACCACCATACAGGATATTCTTGTCACTAAATGGGACAAGAATTGCACACCTTTACATTGTTTGGCTCACACCTTGAACCCAAAATACTACAACCATGAGTGGCTGAATGGTGGACCTTCGCGTAGATTCCCTCCTCACATGGATGGTGAAATCTCATAGGGGAGGAAAGATGCATTCATTCAGATTATTCAGGGTAAAGCATCCCTTGATGAGGTGGAGGATGTCTTTGCAGATTTTTTCACTGACATTGGTTGATTTGCAGGATATGATGTGATTAGAGATAGGGGCTACGAAGCCCTATTCTTGGTGGGAAACTCATGGGGTAACAAACCCTCCTCTACACCAGTTATGGAAATTTGTTTAGTGTCAAGAAGAGCAAGCTTGAGCAGTCCAAAGTAGAGACAATGGTGTATGTGCATACCAACATTTGTCTTATTTACAGGCAGAGGGATGAGTGGTTGAAGGGAAAGACTAAGATGTGGGATGTCTTTCCTGATGATATGGGTTTGGACAATAGAGTTAAGTTGGCATTGGCCAACTTGGATCTCAATGAGCCAGCGCTAGAGAGTGTCACATTTGATGATAGTGATATTGTAGAGGGGTAATCCTCCACACTAGCAGTTGCAGAGATGACATTGGATACAGAGGAGGAGGATGCAACAGAGGAGATCAATGTTGACCATGACGATGAGTACAATGATGTTCGGTTTTGATGATAAGGATTGATGACTCATGAGCTACCTACTGCCTTGAGGCCTGTAGTTGTTTTATATATGCTATTTATATTTGTCATTGGCATTGTAATACATATGTAACACATTTTGAGTTTCATGAATTAATGAAAAAACTACAGTATCTTGTATTTCTCCTATTGGATCATTGATGAATATGTCAAAATTTTATTTGCATGCATAATGTTACTTTGTATCTTTGTAAAACTTACACCTAGATGAAGATCTATGTTTGAATCAATGAATTTGTATGAAATTGTGTAAGAAATATCTAATTTTTAATATATATATAACGTGTCTGGACGTGTGCTGTTCTGGGGGGTAACCGTGTCTTTTTCTGACACTCCAATCCTTGTATCCTTCGTGTCCCGTGTCCCCGTGTCAGGTGACTTAGTTGGCAAGTTGTTTGTGACCCACAATTATTTTCCTTGAAATTCACAGGTGGTCAAATGTTCTTCAAAGATTCGAGATGTTGTTACAACATCCTGTGATGAATCTAAGACAAATTTCTTTCAAGAGAATGTTTGATTTTATGACTATAGCGGGTATAATTGCCACATGACAAGTTTGATGAAATTGCAAAGGGCTTCGATAGGTTTCCTCATGCTTATGTGGTAAAAAATATGGAAGACTTAGGGTTTGTAAATCCTAGATCAAGACTTGTAGTAATGAAAGCAAGTAGAGTTGGTGTAATGCATACTTGACAACATATGGAATGACTTGGTGTTGATACTAGATTGTTGATGAACCTTTGGTGTGGCTAGATAGCTCAATGAATGGCTTGCTAAGCCTAATTCGTAGAATGAAGAAACCCTAGCCCTTATAGATCATGCAAGGAAGTAAAACAACATTAGCAATTGATCCTGAGGACACGAAGATTGCAGATGGAATTCATTGATTTCTACAAGGAAGAAACTATCAAGGGGGAATTGATAATTCCCTACAACCCTCAATAGTTTCTTTTTAAATCAAGAGATAGGTACTTCATATCTTTCTCCCTTTATTAGTGTTATTTTTCCTTGGTTGAACTCTTTTATTTATATTTTTTGCTTTGTTATAATTGTTTATTCCATGACCTCTTGAATAAGGTTTGCAAGTACATTGTGAAGCCTGCTAAGGAAATGATTCTAGCAGCATCAGGAAAAATGAAGCAAATTTTGTGAAAAGAGGGTTCTCCCAGTAAGAGGGAGCAGCTCAAGCTAAAGGAATTGCTTACATGATAAAGGAAGCAGGAGTGGATGGAGGATTTGCTTCTATGACAGAGGGAGCAGCCAAGACTACTAAAATCAAACCTTCTCAGTGTCAGAGGGAGTTTGGCCTCAAAGATAGAAATGAAGGATTCTAGCAAATACACTATTTCTTGGGATTGAGGATTCAAATTTGTTGAATCCCACAATGTACAGGAACTTTATTAGATTCTTGAAGTACCTAGTTAACATCGGGCTAGATATTCGCTTTGCAATGAACACCTAAACCAATTTACAATTGGATCGAGGCACATATAGTGGATAACAACAAAGCACGTGGTACCTCTGTTGTACAATTATATGTGGTTTGAGATATGTCTCATGAGGTGAAGTGAGTCTTTGTAGGAATATCGCAAGTCATGAAGAAATGAGGGTGGGAAAAACAAAGGTCGGGGTAATTCATGTACCATGATTGCTTCCTCATACATCCATACACCCAATGTGTGGGCTTCCTTCATCATAGCTATCCTTGTACCATTGTGTTAAAATTGGACAACTAGGTCCAAACTCCATGTTGTGATGCTCAGATGAAGATACCGATATTTTTATTGGATTCCTGTTTCAGAGAGGTGTAAGATCCATATAAAATTTATCTTAATACGATGAGCAGAACATTTATTTTGAATTTATTATTTATAATAAATTATATGTGCAGGTCGGCCTTAAGGTTTTACACCCCCAGCAGATGTGTCACACACCTCAATGATGGATATAAATACAATCAAAGTTGGAGAGCATTTCACTCACTCATCACATCTTCTTCTCTTCTAATCTAGTACGAGCTCCTTGGAGAACATTTTCGGCTCACACGTGGGAAGAAGGACGAGTTACTACAGCCAAGAAGAAGGACGCATTGCTGCAACTAGGGTTTCCAAGAAAGTTTGACCAACGTTGACTTTGGTCAACGCATGGTCCAAAGAGGCTGAAATTTGTTGGAGACTTCGATTTTGGGAGGCCGTACACATTGGCACAAGAACCGAGGTCAAAAGGTTGACCGAAGTTGGAGATGCGTTGACTTTGATGTTGCTGCCCTGCGTTGACTTTTCTGGACAACGTTGACTTTTCTGGAGTTGACTTGAGTTGACTGGGTGACTGATTTGAGGATTGTTGTGACACATTCTGGGTTGGCTGATCAAGGAGACTTTGCTGGTTGAAGCATCCTGTTGACCGCCGTAACACACCTTCACATTCTCCTGTTTCTGGTTTGTCTTTTATGGATCCACTAGTATGTTCTATCAGCATTTTACTTAACTGTTTGGGTGATTGCTGTAATAAAAGTAAAGTTGCATCAAGCATAGAACATCTACAAAAATTTACATGGTATCAGAGGTGAGGTGAAGACAAGACCTAACTTATAGCAATCACCATCTAAGAAAAATGGGTTCCATAAGTTATGGCTTCAAGGAGAATGACAAGTTGACTGGAAGGGATGACTTCCATGCGTGGAAGATGATATTAGATCTCAAATTGGAAGACCATGATCTCATGGACCATGTACTGGGTAACATTCAAGAACCTCCATCCAATGCTACTGCTACTGCTAAAACCAAGTATAAGAAGGGGGAGATCAAAGCAAAGCTGATGATCAGAGAATCCATTCCTAAAAGCCTGGTGGCCTACATCTCTGAGTTGGGTACATCTAAAGAGATGTATGATAAATTGATCCTAATGTTCAAGGTAAAAAATGTAAACCAAGTGCTATTCTTCAAGAATCAATTGAAGAATCTAAAGAAAGGCAGGGATGAGTCTGTCCAATCATAATTTCTAAAATTGACCTAGATTAGGAACAATCTGCTAGCTATTGGGGAGACAATAGCCGATCGTGAGATGGTACTCACCGCACTTGGAGGACTCCCATATGAATGGCAAGTATTCAACACTACCATTCTCAATAATAGTACAATTCCTAACTTTGACGAGCTACTGTCCAGATGCATGCAAGAAGAGACAATAATGAAGGAATATGAAAATGACAGAAATGCTGCCTATGCTGCTCATTCTAGAAAGAAGAACTCTGGTGGTTCTAAGAACAAAGGAAGAACAAGGGCCCAAGGAAAGAAGGGCAAGTGTTTCACTTGTCATAGGCCTGGTCGCTATGCTAGAGAATGTCCTTTCAAAAGGGATTCTCTCGATAGTGATGACAACAACAATAACCGGAGGAATGGAAATCAAAGAAACAACAGGTCCAAAGGAAAGAGGAAGGCTCCCTTTGATGGAAACAATCAACCTTTCAAAAGGTCTAGAAACTCCAGGTATGAGGAGTCAAATGTTGTTGATAAAAGAAATGAATACATTCTTGTATCTGCCCTCTCTGCTGCATCCCCGCCCGACACTATGGATGTCTGGATGATAGATAGTGGTGCCTCAAGACACATCACTGGGTTCAAGGAAGCACTCTCTGACATGGTTGAGAAGGATACTAATCTGGAAATTATCCTTGGAGATAATGCCACATATCCCGTGAGAGGGACAGGGACTGTGACCCTCCACTTGTCTCAAGGACAAGTGCTACATTTGTAGGATGTACTCTATGTACCAAAATTGAAGAAGAACCTTGTGTCTATATCAACGATTGAAGACAAAGGCTTCAATGTGGCATTTATTGATGGAAAGGTGCGCATGTGGAAGAAGAATCTCAAGGAAGCTATCATGATTGGTTTTAGAGTTGGAACACTCTACCAGGTTGAAGGAAGTCCACTAGGAGCTATGACATGTGATACTATCCGACAAACTGAACTATGGCACCGAAGGTTTGGACACCTTCATTACAAGGCCCTTCCCGAAGCAAGGAAGGTGGTGACAGGGATGCCCAACTTTGGAAATAATCATGAAGGTGTATGTAAGGGTTGTGCCGAAGGAAAGCATACAAGGGGACCTTTCCCCTCAAGTGTCACAAAGACATCTGATATTTTGCAACTGGTCCATTCTGATCTATCTGGTATGCTACCCATGACATCCCTAGGAGGATGTTCTTACTATATGACATTCACTGATGACTTCTCCCGCAAAACCTGGATATACTTCTTGAAGAAGAAGGATGAGGCTTTCATGTGGTTCCGTACCTTCAAAGCCTTGGTGGAAAATATGACAGGAAAGAAGATCAAGATTTTGAGGACCGACAATGGCACTGAATATGAGTCAAATGAGTTCAAGGACTTTTGCAGAGAAGTTGGCATTAAGAGGGAGACTACTGCTGCCTATACTCCTGAGCAGAATGGCGTTGCTGAACAAAAGAACAGGACCATTGTGGAAACTGCCCGTGCCATGCTATGTGACCATGGTTTATTGAAGTTTCTGTGGGGAGAAGCTGCGAACACTGCTGTATACATTCAAAACTGATGCCCTCATTCCGCCCTGGACTCCAAAACTCCCGAAGAGGTTTTCACTGGTAAGAAACCTGACGTCTCACATTTTAGAATTTTTGGATGTCCTGTTTATTTTCATGTGCCAAAAGAAAAAAGAAGCAAGTTGGATGCTTCTGGAAAGAAAGGAATGTTTGTAGGCTACAGTGAAACTTCTAAGGCCTATAGAGTCTATGTACTTGGTCAAAGGGAAGTAGAGATATGCCATGATGTCACTTTTGACGAAGATGCTTCCCTGAAGAAAGTAGTAGATCTTCCAAGATCTTAGGAAAATCATGAAGCAAGGCCTGGAAATCAAGAAGAACTGCAGGATGAGACAATTCCTGATGTTGAAGGACCAATGGACCCTATCGATCCATCTCCTTCACTGGGGAAGAGACCATCATGGCTCAGGGACACCCTTGAAGATGCTGAGGGACATGCTGCCCCGAGGGGGAAATTTCGTGAAAGCAAGAAGCCGTGTAAATACCAAGGGTATCTGGCTGCCATGAGTACCATTGTACAATCTGAACCTGGATCTTTTGAGGAAGTCGTAAAGCATCAAGTCTAGAAGGATGGTATGCATGAATAATATGAGTCCATAATGAAGAATGATGTCTGGGATGTGGTTCCAAGACCGAAGGACAAATTAGTTGTCACTGCAAGATGGCTCTACAAGATCAAGCATGGATCTGATGGAAGTGCTAAAAAGTTCAAGGCAATATTTGTTGCCCGTGGCTTCTCTAAAAAGGAAGGAATAGACTATGATGACATATTTGCACCTGTGGCACGATATACCACCATTCGATCAATCATAGCCCTTGATGCTACGCAAGGATGGAGTCTTCATCAGATGGATGTCAAGACCGCTTTTCTGCATGGTGAAATAAAAGAAGAGGTGTATGTAGAACAACCTCTGGGGTTTGAAGTTCAGGATAGGGACACTCATGTCTGCAGGTTGAAGAAAGCCCTCTATGGGTTGAAGCAAGCACCCAAAGCTTGGTACGAGAGGATGGATAGCTACTTGATGAAGCTGGGCTTCACTCAAAGTAATGTTGATCCGAACCTTTACTTCAAGGTTGTCCAGGGGAAGCCTCTCATTCTGGTGATGTATGTGGACGACCTCTTCCTGACAGGTGTTGACCCTCTCATTCATCAATGCAAGAGGGAGCTCGCTGCTGAGTTCGAGATGAAGGACCTAGGACTAATGCACTACTTCCTAGCCCTGGAGGTCTGGCAGAGATCTAGAGAGATTTTCCTTTCTCAAGGAAAATACATTGTGAAACTTTTGGAAAGATTTGGTATGGTGGACTGCAAGTCTGTGTCAACACCAATGGAACTCAACTTCAAGAAGTTGAGTGGCAGCACTGCTGAGCCTGTATTGGCCAATCCTACTGAGTATCGTCAACTCGTAGGGGCTCTGATGTTCTTAGTGAACACCCGTCCAGATATATGTTTTGCAGTGAACACTTTGAGTCAACAGATGGTTGAACCTCATCACTTTCACTGGGTTGGTGCCAAGAATCTTCTGAGATATCTTCGGGGCACGATAAACCATGGGCTGAGATACACTGCCGGGAGTGTGACACTCCGTGGATATACTAATGCCGATTGGGCTGGCAGTGTGGTGGATAGTAAGAGCACATCGGGATGCTGCTTCAATCTTGGTTCTGCTTCGATTTCATGGATGAGAAGGAAGCAGAAGTCGCTGGCTTTGAGCACCGCTGAGGCCGAATACATTGCAGCGAGTATGGCCTGTTGTGAAGAAGTTTGGTTGTGAAAGCTCTTTAGTGAGCTGTTTGGACATGTGCTAGATACCACCGTGATACTCTGTGATAACCAGAGTGGGATTCGCATGACTGAGAATCCTGTGTTCCACGACCGATCCAAGCATATTGATATCAGGTATCATTTCATCCGGGATATGGTACAGTGAGGCGCCGTAAGGCTCGATCATATAGGAACTGATGAGAAGGTCGCGGATATTCTCACTAAGCCCCTGGGGAAGGTCAAGTTCCTAACCTTCCATGAGAATCTTAGTATCGTGGAACGACCCTATGATGTGGGTCCCGTTGGACGATGAGCTCTGGGAGCTCTGGGGGGCTTTGGGGACAGCTTCTCAGAACTATGAGCAACCACAAGGCTAGGCTTTCCAAACCTTGTTGGTGTGCTTGGACCCCACCGTTGTGATTTTGAGTTGGTTCACCTCTCATTTTCTATGCCCCGTATGCATCCTACCCATTGAGTTCAGGGCTCATGGGAAGTACCTCTCATTTCGCCAATGAGGTGGGAAAAGCTAGAGACTAGTAGCAAATACTGATGGACGCATCAGAGATTGCCGTACTCTCTATCTAGGATGGCACGGTCCAACCACTTGATCTGGGATCAAGTATAGTGAGGTTTCGGACCTCCGCCTGACTTCGAGTCGGATGAACCAACTTCGGGTTGGTTGGAGACTCTTTGTGAGTCTGATAGAGGTTTTGGACCTCTGGGCTGAATTTGTCAGTCGGGGGATGATGTCTTTGTGACTGACCCACTTCTGTTCTAAAATAAAGAGGCTAGCAAAGCAAGTTACGGCGGGATGACGCACGATGTTTGATTGCACTGGTGGATGGAGTTCTCCCTAGTTGAGAGGGAGTGTTAAAATTGGACAACTAGGTCCAAACTCCATGTTGTGATGCTCAGATGAAGATACCGATATTTTTATTGGATTCCTCTTTCAGAGAGGTGTAAGATCCAGATAAAATTTATCTTAATCCGATGAGCAGAACATTTATTTTGAATTTATTATTTATAATAAATTATATGTGCAGGTCGGCCTTAAGGTTTTACACCCCCAATAGATGTGTCACACACTTCAATGATGGATATAAATACAATCAAAGTTAGAAAGCATTTCTCTCACTCATCACATCTTCTTCTCTTCTAATCTAGTACGAGCTCCTTATAGGACATTTTCGGCTCACACGTGGGAAGAAGGACGAGTTACTACAGCCAGGAAGAAGGACGCATTGCTGTAGCTAGGGTTTCCAAGAAATTTTGACCAGCGTTGACTTTGGTCAACGCATGGTCCAAAGAGGCTGAAATTTGTTGGAGACTTTGATTTTGGGAGGCCGTACACATTGGCACAAGAATCGAGGTCAAAAGGTTGACCGAAGTTGGAGCTGCGTTGACTTTGATGTTGCTACCCTGCGTTGACTTTTCTGGAGTTGACTTGAGTTGACTGGGTGACTGATTTGAGGATTGTTGTGACACATTCTGGGTTGGCTGATCAAGGAGACTTTGCTGGTTGAAGCATCCTGTTGACCACCGTAACACACCTTCACATTCTCCTATTTCTGGTTTGTCTTCTATAGATCCACTGGTATGTTCTATCAGCATTTTACTTAACTGTTTGGGTGATTGCTGTAATAAAAGTAAAGTTGCATCAAGCATAGAACATCTACAAAAATTTACACATTGCATGTGGCTTGGAGCCTTCCCTCTTTCCCCCACTTCATTCCATCATTATTTCACATGAAACTTGTCGTTTGATATATGTACCATGGACCTATCACTCCCTTAGAGGTTGAAGCCATCTAATAGGGTCCTTTATTAACCTCTCTTGTCGAGCAAGATAACACCTATACTTTTCTAAAGCCCATTTGGAAGGGCATGCCAATATGAAGTGTTCACTTTTTCCCTTGATTAGCAAGCTTATTTACTCAATTGCACTAATGGATTGTTGTATTGGGAGGTGAGGAGATGCATTGGATCTTATACAGGATTGGAGTTGGGTCTTAATTTTAGATTTGGCCTCTCTATACGAGATCCAAGCCCTCCAGATGGTCATAATATCACTTGTACGGTGAGCATTGAGATCCATGGGCCTCCACCATTGCAGATCATTGATTGCCACACCATGGGATTCTTCAACGCCGCACATTGCTTATTCGTGCCCCAGCCTTATAGATATGATGATGCACTTCAACAATGTTTCCCAACCAACCACACATTTGCACCGACACTTGGCAGCTGATCCAAGGCCCAGATGAGGGTTTGTCTCATCTGAAGAGACATGGGAGGGCACATGTCATCTTCTAGCCCTCAGTGATGGAGCTTTGACCTCTTATGGAGCCATTTAGAGACCCATGAGACCATTAATTGTTCCCCACAACCACCTGGGAGCACCACAAGATGTTTTGCATTGAAATAAAGGGGCCACCCCCTTGATCATCATTTTTGGAGCCATACTCTTCATCATGGCACTTAGAGGACTCATATTGCTCTTCAAACGGCCGTTCTTACTCCATTTTGCACTATTTCAGCCCTCTTGGGATGGCCTATCATTCACTTTAGTAGCTATTTGGTGGTCTTGTCACCAAAGACATGTTATTTTCACATTAAAATATTATTAGGGGCTTAATTAGGCTAAATTAGGCAATTTTGAACTTGAGGAGCCTCATAAAAATAAGGGAGGCCTCATTTGTATTGTTCATCATCACTTTTATTCCGATCTCTCTATTTGAGAAACTCAGACCTGCAATTTTGGACGAATTTTGGATGTTTGGATGCACTTTCACATTTGGAAAAAATTTGCTATCTTTTCTTGGAGCTTCTTTTTGCAATGTTGATGGATGGATATAATCTCATTGTCATGTAAGTAATATTTGATGCTATATCTTACATGTTTAAATGTCTAATGTATGGAATGTTATTTTTGTAGGTTTTAACCCTGTAAAGAAATTATATGCAAACGAATTCTTAAGAAACAGAAAATAAACAATAGTGAGAGCATAAAACATAAAACAAATATACGCAGAGATTTTTCCCCTGGATCCTAAATCGGGACTACCAACTTCATTTTTCATTATATTCCTTTTAGTGTTACAACACATATATACATGTCGAAGCATTCATAAACTCCAATCCATTAACCCTGGATTAGAACATAACTGTAGTTCCCTTGACCGGATCTACAAAATATTAGGGGTTGAAAACCATCATGCCCCAAAACCATGCACAAAACCATATGCGGGTCTGCCCACAGAAAAATAAGGAAATAAAATTTCTAGGGGCGCTACCCTGGACCTCGTGGACAGGGGGGTTTGCTGCCCCCCCTGTGAACCCCCCGCTGCACCTGGCGCAACGTACAGGGGGAGCTGTCGTCCCCCTTGTGACCCCCCCACCCCCCTCCTCCCCGTGCGACTAATCGTGGAAAGAATATAACACATACCCAACATTCTCCGACTTGTTTTCTTTCCGCAGGGGCCGTAGGAGAGCTTAGTCATTAGTCTAGCCCTACAACACCCATTGTTTCTCTACACCAAGAGAACTTTTGATTGCTCACAAACTTTGTCAATGAATCTGCAAGATTCTTTAAAGTGTCCACCTTTACCAGCAACACTTTTTATCCTCAACCATATCTCTCACTAAGTGATATTGAACATCAATGTGCTTTGTCTTTGAATGATAAGCAAGGTTCTTAGCCAAGAAAGTTTCACTTTGGTTATCACAGTCTATCCTTATAGCTCGCTGCACCAACCCATACTTGAACAAAATATTTGCAACCAAACTGCTTCCTTGCTTGCATGAGTGGCTGCCATGTATTCTGCCTCTGTAGTTGAAAGAGCCACTACAGACTATCTTTTACTCATCCAAATGACTACACCTCCAAATAGGCTAAGCACATACCCACTTGTAGATCTTCTTTGGTCTAGATCTCCATCCTAGTCTACATCAACAAAACCATGGATGTCAAAAACTCTGTCCAATATTGGTCTTCCCTGGTAGCACAAACCATAATCACTAGTGCCATGCAAATATCTGAAAACCCGCTTCACTACTGTCTAATGCTCTTTCCCTGGTTTTGACATAAACCTGCTCAATACTCCCACTGCATGTGCAATGTCTGGTCTAGTACAGACCATTGCATACATCAGGCTACCCACTACACTTGCATATGGAACACATGACATGTTCTCCTCTTCTTCTTGTGTCTCGGGACACCGTTCAACATATATCTTTACACCTACATGAATAGGAACCTCCACCGATTTACTATCCTGCATATTGAAACTCTACAATATTGTCTTGATATACTTCCTCTGGTTTAACCAAAGCTTTCTCTTTGCCCGATATCTCTTAATTTCCATGCCCAAAATATAGTTTGCAGCACCAAGATCCTTCATGTTGAATTTGGAGAATAATTGGGTCTTAAAATATTGGATAATTTCTTTGTCATTTCCAATCAACAACATATCATCCACATACAAGAGAAAATAAATAACACGGTCCCCAATTAATTCAAAACACACACAGTGATCCTCTTTGCTTCTGGTGAAGCCAAGTCCCCATATATAGTTATCAAATTTCTGATACCACATCCTTGGTGACTGTTTTAACCCATACAAAGACTTTTTTAACCTGCATACCAGTGCTTTCTTACCCTTCACCGCAAAGCCTTCAGGTTGGTTCATGTAGATCTCCTCTTCCAAATCCCCATGAAGAAATTTTGTCTTCACATCCATCTATTCTACCTCAAAATCAAATGCAGCAGCAACAGATAAAAGTAATCTAATAGAAGTAACCTTAGCAACAAGAGAAAAAATATCACCAAAATCAATTCCCGGCACCTGGGAATAACCTTTTGCTACCAACCGAGCTTTGTATTTATCCACCTTGCCTTTAACATTCATCTTCTTCTTAAACACCCATTTTCTCCCAATGGGCTTCCTTCCAGCCACCAACTCCACTAGATCCCATGCCTCATTTTTGTACAAGGATTCCATTTCATCAACCATGGCCTCCTTCCAGATTTTTCCATCCTTTGAATCCACTGCCTCCCTAACAATTTTGGGATCATGGTCAGTGACAGTTAAAGAAAAATTTGAATAGAAAGCAAATGGACTATACCTTTCTGGATGCCTTCTTTCCTGAACTTATCTTCTCACAACTAGAGTTTGTGGCTCTTCCTCTTCTGAATCTTGTTTTGTTGTAGAGTCTGATTCATCCTCCTTTAGCTCAAACTCTATCTTCTCAGGTTACTTTGGTAGAACTTCATGTTTAACAACATCTTTCACCTCTCTAAACTCCACATATTGATTGTACACAACCTTCCTTGTTTCTGGGTTCCAAAGCTTATAACCTTTTAAACCATCCTTATACCCAATAAAGATGCACCTTTTAGATTTATTATCCAACTTGGTCCTTTTCTCCTTTGGAACATGTACATATGCATCACATCCAAATACCCTCAGATGTGAAATAGAGGGTTTCTTACCAATCCATACCTCATGTGGAGTCTTATCCTCCAACGTCGATGAAGGTGGTCTGTTAACTAAGTAACATGCAATCTCCACTGCCTCTACCCAGAATTCCTATCCTAACCCAGTACCACTGAGCATGCTTCTTGCCTTTTCCATCAATGTTCTGTTCATTCTTTCTGCAACTCCATTTTGCTGAGGTGTGTATGGAGTAGTCTTCTGTCGTGTTATACTACACTTCTTACAGAACTCTTCAAATTCCTTCTTGCAAAACTCTCTACCATTATTTGTCCTCAACACCTTTATCTTCATCTTTGTCTAGTTTTCCACCAGAGCCTTAAATTCTTTAAATCTGTCAAAGACTTTATATTTATTCCTCAAGAAATATATCCATGTATTCCTTGAGAAGTCATCTATGAATGAAACATAGTACACAAACTTTCCGAGTGATGGAACCGACACAGGTCGAAACAAATCACTGTGCACAAACTCTAATATCTTGTTAGCCCTCTTAGCACCAAAAGGAAAACTCACCCAATTCTGCTTCCCATATACACAATGTTCACTGAAATTGAAATCCAAAGACAAGTTAGACATACCTTCTACCATACCATTACCATGCAATATCCACAGGCCCTTCTCTCCAATATGTCCAAGCATTTGATGCCATAGCATGGTCTTTTCTCTAGAGACCGCTAGGCTTTTCGCTCCACTTTTAGGAACCACAGAACTGTTGCACCGATTAATAACAATGCTACCCTGAATCTTGTACAGAGTTCCAATCCGAACTCCCCGCATTAATACCAGTGCTCCCCGAACCATCTTGCAGGTATCATTCTCGAACACTTTTTTTACACCTGCATTATCCATCTTGCTTACAAAAATCAGATTTTTGGCCAATGCGGGAATATGCAGAACACTAGGAAGTGTTCTAATCCTTTCACCTTGCAGCTTCAACTTTACTTTTCCATGTCTGATGATTTTTCCCTTCCTATCATATCCTAAGAAGACATCACCACCCTCATACTTCTCATACTTGCAGAACCACTCCCTATGGGGAGTGAAGTTAAATGATGCACCTGATTCAATCAACCATGCCTCATGATCTACATGTGTATTTGAAGAAGAAGCCAAATACACATCCCCACCTTCATTTGAGGTGGTTTTTGCTTCTGCAAAAGGAGCATCATCGGATCCCTTTCCTTTCTCGGGAGCTTTAGATCTACAGTCCTTTTTGTAGTGCCCTTCCTTTCCGCATTTCCAGCACTCCTTTACATGCTTTCCTGGAGATTTAGATCTCCCTCTATATTTATATCTCCCACTTGAAAACATATTTTTGTTTCTGTTCTGGGACCTTCCTCGTACAAATAATGCATCGCCATTCTGGCCCTCCATATTTGCCGTCTCATTTCCTTCGACAGCAAGGCTGAGACAGTTTCATCAAAATTCAAGGTAGTTGTATTGCTACCTATTGAAATAACCAGACTGTCCCACAAATATCGTAGAGAACACAACAAATTGATTCACTTATCTTCATCTGAGATTTTAATATCAATATATGACAACTGACTTACTACAGTATTGAAGGCATTCAAATGCTCTGTCACCGAGTCTCCATCCTTCATCCTCAGGTTATACAACTTTTTCCGCAAGAACAATTTATTCACCAGAGACTTATATTGGTACAAAGTCCCTTACTTGACCCACAAAGTCTTTGTCGTAGCTTCCCAGATACATTTAACAATACTGAATCTGAGATACGAAACCTTATTGTGCTCTTTGCCTTCCGATCCAACTTCGCCTAGTCTTCATCTGACATTGTCGTTGGTTTAGTACTTGGATCTACCATGATCCACTGATCTTTATCCACCAACATATCCTAGTGCATCTTGAGCTTCCACAACTCAAAACTCTAACCATTAAATTTATCGATCTCTATCTTTCCACTGCTCGCCATCTTCTTTCACTGTAAGAATCGATCCCGCAGATCTCCCACTGCACAGGGTCTACCACAGGCCCAAGAAAAAAACCCCTCAGCAGCAAAGGCGTCCCATTGAAGCGGAAACAACTCTAATACCAAATGTAGGTTTTAACCCTATATAGAAATTATCTTCAAACAAATTCTTAAGAAACATAAAATAAACAATATAAAGAGCATAAAACATAAAACATATATACACAGAGATTTTTCCCTTGGATCAAAAATCAGGACTATCAGCTTGATTTTTCATTATATTCCTTTTAGTGTTATAAAACACATATATATACATGTCGAAGCATTCATAAACTCCAATCCATAAACCCTGGATTAAAACATAAATGTAGTTCCCTTGACCGGATCTACAAAATACTAGAGGTCGAAAACCATCATGCCCCAAAACCATGTGCAAACCCATGCACAAAACCATAGGCAGGTCTGCCCACCGAAAAATAAGGGAAAAAAAATCTCTAGGTGTTGCCTCGAACCCCGCGCAGAGGAATACCCACCCCCCTTATGACCCCCCCACTGTGCTCGACGCAACGTACAGGGGGGCGCATGTGACGAATTGTGGAAAGAATATAACACATACCCAACAATTTCATGTTATTTAATGTGCCCTAATTTAATGTGAATTTATTAGAAAATTAAGATGATTAAAAGGATTGCATGCATTACTCGTAGGAAAGGGTGAATGAATATTCCTAGAGGTCAATCTTGTACATTGCATCCTTCAAACTCCATCAAATATTTTCAACGAAATATAAAATTCTATTTTAGTTGTGATGTTGCTTCCTCTAAGGTTAGCGAAGTAGCATTAGGTCTCCTTGAATAAGCGAATTTATCAAATCAAAGTAATTTTGACTCCAATATTCCCAATAGGCAGACAATGATCTAGAATCCTTGGTGATCATCTTCTTATTGAAAAATCATACTTCCTTCACCATTTTCTCTCTTTTCTTTGTCCCTTTAAGGCTAGGGGAGGCCTTCTAGGGCTTGGTGTGAAATCCTCTAAGAGAGTGTGTTTTGAATTTCGCCTAAATAGGGTTGTTACTTAGTCTCTCCTCTACGCATCCTCAAGTTTTGAACGAATTTCAATAATGTAACCTCATTTACTTGATGGCCTAGCTATTGTACCAAGTGAGAACCCATGAAGTTCCCTTCAACTTAGGGATTTCTTGACGGTTTGTACTTTAGTAGCATATCATTCGAAACCTTTTCTCTTGACTATCTTTACCTTGGATGAATTCTTATCTCATTAAATATATCAACCCTAGGTCTCGTATAGTATTTAAGTCAAGGGGTTTTTCTTGGAAAGCCATCTTAGCTTCTCCCAAAGCTCACACCTCAAGTGGGCCTTTCCATTGAATGAGCCATCCTTGCCTCAATTTGAACCCTATATGTCACCATTTTAATCATAGCGAGGGATACTAGGACTCCTCCCGTCTGTGAAAATCTGAGAAGAGAAGGCAACATAGGTCGTGGTGGCAATGGGCCTTTGTCCCAAAATGTTGTTGTGCCCTCCATCTCTAGCCTATATATTAGGCTCGTTAATGTTTTCAGCAACAGGGCCAGAGAGTCCAACAAATGTAATGTGAAAAGTACACATGTAATAACAAATGACATCATGGATACAAATGAGGGGACGAAATGAGTATGGAGGCTAGGACTCCACAAAAAGAGAGGTGAGATGGAAAAACCTAGACATGGTTCATAAGCCAAATGATATAATTTTCCTAAGAGTAACTTTAGGAATAATATTAAAATATTACAACTCTTAACTATAAATAAAAATTAAAGGGAGGGGAATAGAACACATTCAATTTCCATTTCCATCAAAGACTATCAGGGGATGATGGTGGACCTAATTCTAGGGAGAACCAAAGGATACCTACCTACTATACTTCAAGGACCCTAGGTGGGTCTAGGTGTGAGTACACTTCTCCTTAGGCTACCTTAAGGAAGGTTCGAGCCCTAGAGGGAGAAGTGTAGGGACTAGTGTTCCCATATGGGCCTAGAGGGTACCTAAAGATCCCTAAGGGCAGTAGGAACTCTTGGAACAACCCTGGCCGACCATGTTTGACAACCTGGAGGTAGCGGCATAGCCCAAGGGACTGCAAGGGTAGGGAAGGAGGTGCACTACTAGGGTGTGGGGATGATGGGGGGATGTTAGCCAATTGGGGTTTGGTTCCTTGACCCAATTCACATTCAATAATAGACATGTACGTGGCTCAAGTAGTTGTTGGGATTGTGGAGTCATGGCCCCAAATTGGGGGTGACCCACTTCTAAGAGATTTGGAACAACACGGTCTACAGTTGGGTGGTACGTCTTAGGTTTGAAGCCAGCCAGTGGATTTATAAAATGAGTCCTCAATCCTATTTATGTTGTTTATGGTTATCATGCATGTTATTATGTTTTTTGTTAGGTTATATATATTTTTATTATTGTGCTACTATGATATCAACAATAATGTGAGTGGCATCACCCCAGCTAGGTGGTTGGGGGATGTTACACCTAGATTCTTTCTCAAACACGGCTACGAATTTCTTGAATAAATTAAATGTCTCTGACTTGTTCTTTATGAAATAAATCCTTGAACCATAGAGGGATCTTGAATGGTGCACAAATATCAAAATGAAGGAGCTCTAATTGTTTTCTTGGTCTCCAAGATAAATATTTCAAAACATTATCTCTATTTTGTTTGCCTATTATACAATTCACGAACTCCAAGATCTTCACTAACTTGAGGAGGGATGAAAACCAAATTCAACCTCTTCATAGAACTGTCTAAAAATTAACATGCCCAAGTATTTTGTGCCATAATATGACGATTAATTTTTCATTTACAAATGAGGATTGAGCAGTAGATGTTGCAACTTTGCATAGTCCTCCGTCTTGTATGCATTCAAAAACAATTATATTCTTGATCCTTGTATCGCTAATTTTGCACTGATGGCTCTTTTTGTTTCAGTATCCCACCACACTTGCTTGGATTTGCATCATTGCTTTGTTTCATTTCCCCATGTTTTTATAACTAAGGTTTTGGATTCTTCTCAAAATAGGATAAATTTACTTATATCATGATTTTATAAGTGCTACTTTAGTTATGAGATCTTTTATTTCCACAAATATACTTGGAAATCCCATGACCTATTTTTGTAATGATCATTTTAGTCTCATGGCACTAAACAGATGAAAAGGTACTAGGTTTTTCAAATGCTAATAGCTCGTGCCCTTCTAGCAGTTGTTCTTCCTTGAGAATCTCGATCGCAAATCAAGCTGAATCACTTACTATTCTTCATCTAACCAATTCAAAATTATTTCTTGCCTAAGCCAGTCCTATCAAATAGATTATTAGGTTTCGGTACTGGAAACATCAGTCAACTTTCTTTGGCTAAAAGGTGAAATGCATAGTGGGAGCTTTCTAAAGGTTTATCCAATGTTGCAAACCTTGTGTCGCAAAAAAATCATTGAGGGTCCTATTACAAATATTATTAGCATGAATGTTAAGGCCCTATCAAATTTTCTAGATGGGAAGACACAGGGAAAGGACCCACTATCACCTCATCCCAAGACCCCACTATTTAGTTCCAACACCCTCCAAACAACAAGGAAGTTGTCACCAAACATCCCCTAACAACTTTGATTTATCTCCCATTCGTTATAGTGAATCAATGGGTTCAAGGTGTTTTTTATCTATTTGTTTTCCTGCATAAAAAAAATGCTAAAAACAGTGTCAATTTTTAATAGGGAATGTCAGTAGCCACAATATCTCAAGATGTGGCCTGTGACCTATGGATTTTTGTCCTACTAAATTTATCCTAACCAAACATATAATTATTTATCAATTTTGTTCCCTGGTTAACCAAACATATAATTATTTATCAATTTTGTTCCATGTTTAAGGATTTATGAGTGAAAATAGCTTGCTATCATGTATGACACATTGTAAAATTTTCATAAAAACACAGGGGCAACAACTTATTTGATCTTATCAGTGAATCCACTATGTTAAAAACACCTAGGGAATTAACCCTAAAGTCCAGGATGGCTAGAGGGTGATTAAAAGGTTTTGGACCTCCCCTCTACCAAACTTTGACAAAAAAATGCAATTTTTGGCTAACATAACCCTGATAGGTTCCGTTTGTTTACCTAGATTTTTCTTAGAAATTTATTTAATGATTTTAACAACTGAAAAATGAAAGAAAATAAACTCTAATGTAAGAAAAATGACTACAAATCAATATAGAATTGATAATATCAAGTTCTAGTATAGGATACTCACCTGTAGGCATGTAGAACTTGTTTCTAGTGGTTGGAAAACACAATTCTTGCAAGGAAAAATCCCTCTTAACTTGCAGATCTGCAATTAAAAGTTTAGATACAAGTGTAAAATTGAGGAAATAGGAACTTTTATTATAATGGGGGTTAGATCTAAAAATTTTGCTAATTTCCCTCTTAAATAATTTGCTGAAAATTGATATGAAAATAAAAACCGACAAGTAAATCATACCCTAATTGTAGAAAATAGAAAGATAATTTTGGAATCTTTTGGATTTTTGGTTGTTGAAATTATAGGAGTCTCACCTCTTGTTGGAGCGTGTTGTAAATTTACCTCTAAGTCGCTATGCATGGTTCTTTTCAAGGGAGTGGTCTTGCTCCTTTTTGGAAATTGTCTCACTATTGGTTAATTCACCCGCAAACTTTCATCCCTCCTCGGGAGCAATGTTCTCTTGTGGCATTTTCAATCTTTGTCCTATGTGTACAATAAAATACAAAACCCTTAGAGAATTAAAGCCCCCTTTAAAAGTGGTTTAAAACTCTTGGATTGATTCACCTGCAAAACAAAACAAGTAAGAAGGCCCTATTTGCTTGCTTCCACATAGCATATTAGCTCCTCAGTGATAGAGAAAATTAGTCTTAAGATGAATTTACTAATTAACAAGATGGAAGTAGATTAAAAGAATAGGTCCAATAGCAATAGCAATAGCAAGAAAGGAAACATTAGCAAAAACCACTATGCAACTACAAAGAGTTCAAAAGTTTGTGATAAATGAGCTCTTTATTAATTGATAACACTATCTTAAGTGAATGAAAACAATTACAATGGAGGAGGGCCTATCCTTTTATAGAAAATTCTCTAATGGTAGTTAACATCTAGTAAGACTCTCCTCAATAAAAATGTTGCTAATCTTCCACATATTGGGACTTAGCAATTTTTTAATTCCCTGGAAACATTAAAAAATAAATTTAATTATTCCCCAAGGGGGTCCAATTGACTCGATGTTTCTGAGAGAGGCCATGAATTCTCTTTCAAAATGGCTTTTGGTGGTCAAAGATCAAAATAGTACTATATTCTCCCAAATGTGTAACTTCCTTTGTCTATTCCTCAATTGACTTATCCACAAAAAGTGGTGTGAGTTGTCTTTTGGTCCTGTTACCCACCACTTTGTTGATGATATCCCTAGAAGAAATTTTTTCTCCATGATGGTCCTCAACCAGCAGCCAGCAACCCCTTGCAGCCACCAACTAGCTCACTGTTCCATTTCTCCGCCACCTGAGCCATCCATGTGGTCCCTCACCCATTTTTCATGACCGTATGTATGAAGGTGGGCCTCCCAAACCTAAAGGTATGTCTTGTCATTTGGTAATTGAGTATTTTAGTTTACTTCTCATGGAAATTTTTGGACATGGATTAATGGGGGATTTGGCGGAAAGAGTGGAATAGGTCTGTGCTCTTGTCCCCTAGGTCCCTTTTGGATGTTAACCTTGGACCCTAGTCCTGTGGGATCTCTTTTACTGACATTTGGGCTTTAGGTATGGTACTACATGAGAAACCCTGATTTTGGTTGCATGGTCTCGTTCCCTAATCCACATATATCACTCCCCTTCCACTCATTATAATACCATTCATCACCCCTCCCACCTGTGTCCACATTCCTCCACAGGGTCCACAAAGGGTCAGCCTCACCCCTCCCCTTTGCCCACACCATGGGTCGAGCCTGGAACGATGCCCAGAGGTTGTTGTAAATAAAAGAAAAAAAGAAAAGAAAAATCATAATTGGGCATATTCAATAGGAAATTGTACCACAAAAGGCAAAATATGGTCAGGACAAAGTTACAAACACATCTAGCACGTGGGCAAAAGCCAATACATGAGCTCTATCCCCTTCCATGGCCATCACCCTAGTTCCTATAGGCCCTAGATGAGCCTCTTCTACCATTCAGGAACCCATGATTGTCCCAATCCCTTGTGGGCGATGAACTACCCCAGCTTAAAGGGGGGTATTCTCTACTATACTTTACACATTACACTCTCATTCCCTTGAGCCCCGAGAAGTTTAACTGAAGAAAAAACATAAAAGTTAAGAGGCATATGAAGAAGGGTGGAAAAATTAAGGTAGGGGTAACTCATGTACCATGATTTCTCCCTCCTACACATTATTTTCCCAAGTGTGGGCTTCCCTTTTATTAGCTACCCTTGTACCATGGCATGTGACACAAGATTTCCCCTTCATCCCCTCCATCGCTTTATCACATGCTGCCACCATTTGAAGGATGTGCCAAGGGCATAAAACCCCCTTTAGAAGTAGAAACCACGTAATAGGATGCTTGGTTAACCCCCCTTGGAGCTTGTAGACAAAAGAACATGCCAAAGCCCATTATGGAAGGGCATGCCATTATGAAGTGCCCACCTATTTTCCAAGGTTTTTAAACTCTTTTACTTGATTTATTTAATGACTTGGTATACTAGAAGGCAAGGGGACGCATTGGATCTTATGCATGATTGCAGATGGTCTCCATATTGGGTTTGGTCTCCCTTTACAGGGTTCTGACTCCTAACCCTCCAGAGGGCTACATTGGCACATGTAGAGTGTGAGTAGAGAGACATGGGCCTCCAAAACAACAAGAAACATTCCATCGATCCCCAAGGCCATTAAGATATTGCTCGTGGTTCACCTATTGGACAAGGAATATGAACCCGGTTCCCTATGCCCAGCGGGCTCCACAGTTGCACCACACACTTGGAAGATCATCTATGATCTATATGATGATGTGGCATCACTTATAACATCATCCTATCCCTTGCAGATGGTCTAGAGGCATCTTCGAATTGTTTGGAGACCAATGAGGACACTTGTGTGCCCCCCACATCCATTTTGGAGCACCATAGGTTTATTGTTTGGAGAACAAGGGGCCACCTCCTTGTCCACTACTTTTGGGAGCCTTGTCTCACATTATGGCACCTATGGACTTCATTAGGCCTCCTGTAAGCCCCAACGACACATGTTATTGATCATTTGATCCTCTTGAGAGGCTTTACTCTTTGATTATTGAGCTAGTTTGGTGGGCTTGTCACCAAAGAGTTGTTATTATGTACATTATTTTATTTTAGGGGCTACATTAGGCCAAAATTAGCTAAATTGAATTCATTAGGAAATGTATAAGTATATGATGAGTTGATTCATTCTCTCATCATCAAGTGGATTGGATCATTATCTCTTGGGAGATTTTTGTTATTCTTTTTGGAGGATGAAATTGGATGGATGGATGAATTTTGATGTTTTGATCTTTTCATTTTTGTCTTGGAGCTTCTATATTGGCATATGATAATGATTGGATATACTTATTCTCAGGTGTAATTACTTTTAATGTTATTTTTTCACTCTTTTTATGTCACATGCATGTTGCTTTGGATTTCCACTATATAAGGTTGAAATTTGTTGCTTTTCTTGTGTGAAATGGTGGAAATTTATCTCTTCATAGTGTTGCATCATGTCATGGGCCATGTTTGAATAAGTGAATGTTCATAGAGATATTTGTTGAAATTTTATCTTTATAAGTCATCACATATTGCATATTGAAGTATAAAGATCTTGAATCAATTGTCCATGCCCTAATTTCCATGCAAAATTGTTTTATAAGCCTCCTTAACTAAGCGAATCTATTCCAATCATCGAAATATCCTTGTCTCCATTTCCCACAAAGGATTAGGCATTGTTCCTCCTTAGATGATCACCTTAAAGAATATTTTTCTCACCTTCACACTTTCTTTCTAGGCCTAGCCTACATACGTCATCTAGGGCATCACCTATATCACAATCTGTCCATCCAAATACTTCGATTCTTGGTCCAAAATTGCATAGGATTTTTCTCTAGAGGCCCTCCAAATTTGAAGCAAATTCGACAGTGCGATCTCGAGATATTGCAAGCCCTAGCTCGAGGACCATTTCTTGCACTAGGTTTCCCTTGGCTAGTTACCTCATTGGGATTGATGCATCAAATTCAAAGAAAATTTCTCCTCTAATCCCTTTCTCCCCCTCAATTAGGTCAAGCACACCCTTGGTTGATAAATTTGATTGCCTTGACCTAATTCTGGGTCCACTTGGTCCCGTGTGGTCCCACAACTTATTGAAGCCAATTTCACAAAGACCACTTCGAATCCAAGTTTCCACAAGGATTTTAGGAGCAAAGAATCTTCTTGACAAGTCATATACTCAAACCATAGCTCTTAGAGTTCCCCTAAGCTCTTCCTAGAGAGCCTTTCATCTTGCTTTCCAATCAGGAAAGCCATATATCCGAGTCTCTCTTGTGAATAGGCTTCTAGGATCACCTCTCATCCTATCCTTGATCCATTCCTTTTTGTGATCCTCATTATAACGAGTCTCCTCCCATCGATGAAATTTTGTAAAGATTAGGGAGCCTTAGTTGAGCTGACAGTGGGCTTTTGCTCCATTGTTGCCCTTGACCTGGTGGTAGCCCTTCAAGGATCCCCTTCTAATACCCCTACTAGTTTGAGCGGTAAAAGGTTCATTCTCTTACTTTCTCGGTCCAAGGTAGTTGTAACAGTTAATAGGCCCCTTTCCAACAACTATATTTGACCCAATGACTACTTTTTGACTTAATTCAACATTGACATTCACTTGCACAATTCAACTTTGGCCCCAAAGGCTAGATCTCCAATGTGAAAATTCCATGATTGGAATCCTTCTACAACAACTGGTTAAGTTTCTTCTATTTTGTTATATAACTGAACAAAATTATTTGCGGCACAACGGTGAACAACGAAAACGAACACATTGTAGTCTTCACAAATATAAAATGTTACAAAACAAAATACATCGCAGGAAAAATAAACACACACACTTGACATAGATTATTTTTGGACAAATGTCCTAGAAAAAACGTGCGAAACGATTACATATTTAAGGGTTGTATTATTATGTAGTAGATTACGGAATACGATCTTAGATGCCCTTATTGGCTATGTCTGAAGAAATATAACAAAGCAAAAAGTTAGTGAGAATTAACCTCACACTATCTGTGATCTGACACTGATCCAGCCTCTTAATGGCTATCCCCAAGTTGCCTCTGCGAAGTATTTGCATTGTCTCTGCATCACAACTAATAGGGGCTGCTTCACTCCCTTGGTTGATCGATCTGCTAGCTGGATGCTCCGATCTCTAACCCTCCAGTCTCACACCCTGGCTCCTGACACTAGATCTAGACTGCTCCTTAGCAGAACTGCGGATCTCCTCTCAGGCTCTACGCTGCCTCTTTGGATCTCTCTCTGCTTCCTCTACGTTGTATTCACCGGATTAGGAAAACTTCCTCCAGTCACACTATCCTTGCCCCTCATTGCAAGAAATATCTCGATCACTTCTCCGACAACTACTACGCTGCTCTCTTGAGAAGTCGATCTCTTGATCTCCAATTCGATGTATGTTCCAAATGCCCATTGAGCTCCATATTATAATCTTCTCATTGAAGTAATAATGACCCAAATTAGGTCCTAATCAATGACTCAGATCATCTTGACTCGATCTCTGTCTTTTTCTAGAATATTGACACCTAGTTTAATTAATACCCTTTAATTATTTTAATTTCCTAAGTTTAGACTTAGGCATCCATTAAAAATAATTAATTATTTTAATTAAACTGTCTCTAGGTGGAATTTCCCAAAACTAATTTTGGGTATTAAGGAATGCATATGTCCTAGCCTCGCTGCAAATTCTTGGGGCTAGAGCACATCCAATACTACAAGAAATAAACACTACCTCTTAGCGAGGAATGTGCTCTAGTAATGCAACCTGCTTAAGCATCACCCTGACTCTGTATCATCTCCCTCTGCACATTTAATGTCTGACATCACTACCCACCAACTACTACGCAAATGTTGCATATGGGTTGTTGTTGACCCTGCATGCTACTGCCAACTACATCTACACTGCAACTCTGTTGTTGTTGCAATAGAAAAACATCCAAACTACTAAACCAATTGCATTCAATATGATGCACCTGTCACTGGAGTTCTGACTACTGTTAGTCTCTACACTGACCCTCTAAAGCCTTTGCGTTGCTTCTAACTCTGCTCTGCGATGCTCAGTGTCTGGTGCTCCTAGCCACTTCAACTGTTCCGAAACTCCTCTACACCAACTAACACTGGTTGATCCTGCTACTTCTGATATGGGCTCCGATAGAAAGGCATTGATCCAAAAGGTGGACTCCTCAAGGATCCTACCCAACTAAAACTCTCTGGAACTACAATACTAGATCACCCCACCTCTCCCCTGGAGGTATATGGGAAATCATGAAAAACTCCTCCTCCTCACTCTCTAGTGCAGCTTTTTTACCATGTTTCTCTTCCTTGTCCTTCTTCTTGAAAGGACACTGTATAGCGTAGTGACCAAGCTCACCACACCTGAAACATTTGATATTCGAGATGTCCTTCTTCCACATCTGCTGCTCCCGTTGCCCCTTTGATGCAAGGGTTGCATTCTCCTATTCCTCCTTGGGCTTCGTCCCACTGTAGTTGTTTCCATCCAATTTTCACTTTACTAAGTCACGCCTCATCTCCTCTTGTTGAAGCGCAGCCCACACCCCTTCTAAATCCGACAATATTTCTCTACCTAGAATGCTCTAGATGAAGACCTTCCATTCTTCAGAGACGTTATTCAAGGCTAATCTCACCATCTCTGTAGCCTGACGCACTTCCAGCTGATCCCAAACCTCCTAAAGATTTGAAAGGAAATGATCTATACGATCCCCCTTATGCATCCTCATGGATCTCATCTTATCCTCCAAATACATCTTCTGCTACTTGGAAGATCCTTGATACAACGTAGCCAATGCATCCCACATCTCTTTGGTTGTCCCTTTTCCAAATATGTGAGAAACAATGTGATCTCAAACTCCATAGAGAATCAACCTCTTGGCCTTCGCCATATCCTTTTTGTAGGCTTTCAACGGATCTGAATCTGCAAGGACAGCTACCACATTATCTATAAAGGCCTTAAGATCATGCTCATCTAGAAGGAAGGAGATCCTTGCCTTCCAGATCACATAGTTGGAGGCACCCTCCAATCGATCCTGATCTCTTAGCCCAGTTGTTGCCATCACGCCCAACAAATGTCAAAGTATGCTTCTAACCCTCGGCGCAACTGTTGACTGGCTCTACGCACTCCCTACTGGAGTGAGCAAAACTTCTCTTGGCTACTACTGCTTTTGCATGGGAATTTAGAATTTCTAGCCAAGAAATTCTCTAAGGTCAGAATTCCCTTAGTGTGCTATTCTTCACTTCTGACGCTTTTCTGTCCCAACAACTACTACAAAAAATATGTGTCCCAGCTGAAGATCTGCTTTGCGCTAAAGCTGCTTCTTTGCTCCCTCTGCCACTAACAAATCTTGATCCGGAAAATCTTCCTCTCTATCGACTCACTCAAAGAGAGATTTTTCCTTGAGAATCTTGCCCTCCGGCACTAGACTGCGAAGGCCTTTTGGGGATTTGATATGTTTCCTACGCAGCTCTTTGATCTCCCTCTTCAACTCTGCTTCTGAGCTCTTCTCTGCTTCACATGTGCTTTGATACCATGTGTAAATACCACAATTGAAACCCTTCTACAACAACTAGTTAATTTTATTCTATTTTGTTATATAACTGAACAAAATTATTTACTATTTGCTACAGTAAACAATGAAACTAACACACTGTTGTCTTGACAAATATAAAATGTTGTGAAAACAAAATACAGTGCAGGAAAGAAATAAACAAATACATTCGATGCTGCTATTTTTGGACAAATGTCCCCGGAAAAACCAAATACGGGAAAATCGGTACAGTAGCTGAGGGTTTCTATGATTATGCAGTACATTCTGAATACAATCTTGGATGCCTTACTGGCTATCCCATACAGAGAATATAACTAGCAGAAAGTTAGTGAGAATTAACCTCACACTATCACTAGTGATCTGACATTGATCCAACCTCTGAATTGCTAGCCCCAAGCTACCTTTGCACAGTCGTTGCACTGCCTCTGCGTCACAACTAATAGGGACTGCATCACTCCCTTGGCTGATCGAATTGCTAGAGGGATGCTCCGATCTCTGACACTCAAACATGTCCTAAGTCTTTGCCTCCAAAGCCTCAAAATATCATCAAAAGATATAATAAATGTATCTCATGATCATGAGTCATCTACAATGAAACCATATAATTGAACTAGAAATTACCTCTACCCATTTTATGAGAAAAGGTAATGGGTTTTCTTCTATAAGAAGAAGCCCCTAGGGCTAGCACTAGAATCTAGTGTTATCCATAAGGAATAGAACCTAGACCTTGTTGTTTTCCACTGGTGCTACTGTCGATTCTACTCATTTTATCAAAGTCCATGAAGCGGGTGGCTCTAGTGCACTCCCAGTTTCAATATCGTCCTATGAATGTGTTTGTTCTAGATCCTTGTCCAACTCCGCCACCTCTTGCTCTTCCTCCCTCTTCTACTACATCCTCTTATAACCAATCAAGGGTTGATTTAAGGATAGGCCTTATTAACCCTCTTTTAGTCGATCTACCTATATATCTATTACAACATTTTAAAGACCATTATAAGTTCAAGGTCACAAGTCAAAATCCATGTAACAACCATGATAGGCCCCACATACATCCTAGACCTTATGTCATATTGAATCAGTTTATTTTCGGTTGGACAATGGTCGATCCCTTTAAGTCCATCTCAAGTTCCTTCTGTCCTAAATAGGATTGGAAGGCCTTGGATGGGCTTATATGAGGAGTCATGGTTTTATGGGAGCCTTGCTTATGTATGTTGATCACTTGTGTAGGGGCCAGTCTGAGGTGATCACTAATGTAGGGTCCAGTCCATCTCACGTCGTGCACACCTATGTCTTTCAACATGGCTATGAATACATAGAGTTCTAAGTGGCTTTGGCTTTAGTGTCATATCCCTTAGATGTTTCTCACACACAACAATCTCACAGTCAACGACATTTTTATGCTTCCCATGGAATTTCACATTTCCCTATGCAAAATGATCTCGAAAGTCAAAAAGCCAATAGGGTATAAAATTGCATAACTCAATCAAAATATGACATAACATGTGGAATTTTTCCATTTGAATGAGGCATTCTAAAGATATCATAGGTCAAATCGAGTCAACAAAGGTACAAAATTTTCCAGGGGCATAACAAGTGGCATATTGTAGTATCTTGGACATGCATTATGCCCAAATTTATCTACTCGGTGGGAGGAACAATTCCATGTCTTAGAACATTTTTGTTCCTCAAGGGCATTGGAGATCCCAAATTTGACCATGATTAAGGGGGTTTAACCGAGATTATTTGGAAATACCTTGGAATTTTTTAGGAGATAGAACATGTGATGTGGCACTAAGCATAAAATAGCATAAGAAAACATGGAACACTTGCCCAACTAGGATAAGGAGTTGGATATATGGACAAGGTGGCTAATTCGACTTAATAATGCATGAAAAGTTCAAGTCAAAGAGAAAATAGCCATTTGGGAAGTCAAAATAGTTGTTGGAGGGTTTTATTTCCGAAAAGATATCTTTGTAAACAAAAAGGTAGTTGTTGCAAGTCAAATTGCTAGTCTCCCCTAAAGAAAGGACACTACAAGGTGATCAAGTATATTCCCAACACAAGTCCAATAACATTCCCAAGGAGAATGTCAAATTGGAGATGTTATAAGATGAGGTTGGGGTTTCCAATGAGGATGTTATAGGAGTTATGAGCACTATTCTTCATCTATTTGACTTCTGAACACATTGGTATGATAACATTGGATTATCTTAGTGGTAATGAGGCAATTTGACCCATTTAGTGGGAAAAATATTATAATAAAATGTTTTTTGTCATGATTTGACTTAGTATCCAAACTCATTGTGGATGACAGGTCAAATATTATTATTTTAATGGAATAGGATACTAATCGTTAGCAATGAAACTTATAAATCGCTAGCACCTCCTTCCATTTGAGGTTGTTTATTATGAGATCATCCTCCAAGAGCTCAAGTCATTATCAAATGGAATGCTAGAATGATGTCCTCAAGCTAGGGCATGACATCATCAATATAGAGGGTGCAACTACCTCTCCAAACGGGTCCCAAGTGACCTTCATCATCAATCACAATCAAGAGAAGAGCGACAACGATTAAGGAGGTACAATGTTGGCATGTGGCCACCGTATCATCTTAGGGGTGTGCCAACTCTCCAAGTCAACATTCCAACATCAAAGGTCTATGTTTAAGGTCTCGGGGCAAGCAGAGGGTCACATAACTTATGCTAAGTCCTCGTAAATTTTTTTTTTTCTTAAAGGGGTGTCATTGTCTTGTATCAAGTGTCCTGTGTCATCAAGGAATGTGATTGGACATGCTCTACAAATGGCTGGAGAATCATCATATCAACCCTCAAGGGATCCTAATTGCACCTGTAAGAATCACCTAACACATACCCAAGGGATGAAGTGAAATCATCATCATGGGTACAAGAACCATAAGAACATCAAGGTGGACCATATTCAATGTTAAATCCATCAAAATACTTCACACAAGTATCATATTCAAATATCCTACAAGCTTATGATCATGAATAACTTACCATACTTAGGTATAGAGGGCTATCACATGACCCTATTAGGTTCTTCCAATCTTAAGTAAAAAAATAATTCCTAGGCCAACAGTTTCAAATGATAGGTACAAGTGATGGTGTTATGGCTTGGGGTTTACTTCATAAAATGTGCCATAGTCTTACATTATGTTATGTAAACCATTGTCCATGAGTTTCTTTGTAGAGGAAGCACTTAACTACCTGAGTTTCCTTACCTCGCCTTTGGTTTTCCAAGCCCCCATATTTGCCTTTTTCTTTCTTAGATTCGATATAACTTGTTTAACAAGATTTATTGATTTATCAAGTAGTAATGATTATATGAACCCCTTATAATGATGGGAAATCTATCACTTCATCAAATTCAGGATTTTCAATGACAATTCCTTTCACTTTTATATGTGTGATGTTCATGGATACTTTCAGGGATGAATGGCTATATAAGAGGGGTAGAGCTCAGGCTACAATTAGCGTTTATTTGATTTTCATTCCTTTCCATTTTTTTGCATTTTGATATCTAGCTTATATTTTTTCTTTTCTTACAACTAAATCAAACCTTGGATATTTTCAACACCTTCTTCTCATAGGAAGAGGCCAATAGGGAACAAGTAAAAGATCTAATGACAACCAATCAAAAGATGGGATAAAAAACATAAGGGATGATGAGAAATGTTAAATATGAATAAAATGGAGTGCTTCCATCATCAAAGCCTCATATTTCCTATTTATGCCCCTCCTAGACAATGAAAAAAAGACCCTAAGGAAGGTCACACTAGACTAAGGACACATGATAACCACCAAGGTGAAGAAAGGAAACAAGTACATAACCGATAGTGATCTATAATACAATTTCAACTTGCGATCTATACTAGAATGCCTTAAAAATTAAATGAAAGCACTTGAATGAGTAGACTAGATCAAAAGTGCAATCACTGGAGAATGTGTGATAGGCATCAAATGCAGGGTATTTGTGGATCATAGTAAGGCTACTGGGGAGAAAGTTGCATCATAAGAAAAAAAAATTATCCTAAGGTTACCCACGTATATGGATGGGTAGCATGGCCTAAGTTGGGTGCAATCCCTAGGTATTTTGACAACTTAGATTCCCTAGGGTCACCATATCTTAGACCATAGGATAGTCTCGTAAGTTATGGATACGCTACCAGAAAAAATAAAAAAATGAAAAAAATAAAAATAAAAATAAATAAAATAAAAATAAATAAATAAATAAATAAATTAAAAATTTCATCGGGATAATGACAGTAAAGATATTTTGGGAAGATGGTGGGTGGAGAATAAAATGATTTTTGAAAAAAATTGTGGAATCTAAACAATGAATAACTTGAAAGATTCATATAATTTATGCCATGGCATTAAAGTGTAAATTGTAAGGAGTGTTGTGGCTCCTTAATTTCCCAAGGCTGAGAAAGGAAACCAAAGATGTAACCACAAACCGACTTTTGATTTGGTATCTAGCCCTACCAAAACAGAGAGGGTTCTCTCAAAATAAACCTCACAGCTAATGGAAATGACTGGAGAGTATTAGGGTTTTAGGCTAGTTATAATCTCAATAGGGTTCTTTTTTTAGGTTTGATTAGGGTTTGCTAGAAAGAGAAGCACCAGGTTTGGAAACTAGGAAAGATATCCCAAAAAGATTAGCTACAAACATAGTATGAGGCAAGGTAGGTGAGATCAATGACACAATTGGTTTGTCATTGTAGTGTGGTAAGGAGGAAAACAAATAGAAATTAAGTGAGCATAATGAATTCACTTATTCAGAAGGATGAAACATTTAAATGCTTATCTTAAACAAAAAACAAAGCATAAATAATAATTTCTCTTTCAAAACTTAAAAGATAAAGCATAGGAATAAAGTAGATATCTGCTTGAATAACGCAACCATTAGATGCATAATAAAATTGGAGAGGAACACTATCACTAACCACATCACAAGAATCTCATAAAAGTAGCTGCAACTACCTGTAAATTACTTCTAGAAATAGTCAAATACACTAGTGCCAAAAGAGTGTGAACTTCAATATCCAACCCCCTAAAATGACTTAATTCTTAGTACATATATAAAATAAAACAAGATTCCACCTCTAGGGGTCGAATCTTGATTCGAAGAAACTAATTAATGCACCTAATGACTCATAGCCTAATCCTGGGAAGTTAGAAACAATTTCCCCCCTTTTTAGCTAACAAGTTGAGTTTTTCTCTCAAGTCATTAAACATAACATTATTTTACAAAGATGACCATTAATAGGACTATTAACCATCAAACAACTCATGAGCCAGTTGTTACATCGACAATTTTGACTTTTGACCTCCACGTGTCGAGAATTTTTTAAATCCAAATACGCAACAAAATTTCTCAGAAACGCAGCAGAAGCGCAACGAAAGTTTGGAAGGTGAGTTGAAGGCCTTCCCGAAGGAATTTTTGGCTAAAAATGGTATGGTTGGAAATTTCAAAGTGTCTAATACACCATGGAATCATCAAGCACTATAAAACACTGCTCCAAACCTCTAAAAAGTTGCCTTGAAGTCAAGTTGTCCCAGAAACACAGTGAGTGGTATGAAATAGTGGTAGAAAGGTAAAAAATGGGCACTATTTTGTCATTTTCTGAAAATCTATAAACCTTCAAGCTTCCCAAAGTAATTTACAGGCAGTTGCATCTACTTTTAGGATGTGGTTAGTGACAGTGTTCTTCTCCATTTTTCTTATGCATCTAATGATCAAGTTGTTCAAGAAGCCATATGCTTTCTTCCTATGCTTTATCTTTTAAGTTTTGAAAGAGAAATCAATATTTATGCTCCATTTTTGTTTAAGATAAGCATTTAAATGATCAAGTTGTTCAAGGAGCCATCTACTTTCTTCCTATGCTTTATCTTTTAAGTTTTGAAACAGAAATCATTCTTTATGCTCTGTTTTTGTTTAAGATAGGCATTTAAATGTTTCATCCTTCTGAATAAGTGAATTCATTATGCTCACTTAATTTCTATATGTTTTCCTCCTTACCACACTACAATGGCAAACCAATTGTGTTACTGATATCACCTACCTTGCCTCATACTATGTTTGTAGCTGATATTTTTGGTATATCTTGCCTAGTTTCCAAACCTGGCACTTTTCTGTTCAGCAAACCCTAATCAAACCTAAATAAAAAAAATCCTATTGAGCTTATAATTGGCCTAAAACCCTAATACTCTCCAGTAATTTCCATTGGTTGTGAGGTTGATTTTGAGAGAGCCCTCTCTGATTTGGTAGGGCTAGATACCAAGTCAAAAGTTGGTCTGTGGTTACCTCTTTGGTTTCCTTTCTCAGCCTTGGGAAAGTAAGGAGCCCTAACATTTTGACATTGCTGTTGGGGAACGAAATGTTTCATCTTCTCCGAGTAAGATCTTCAAAGCTTTAGTTTTGATTGTTGATGGTGAACAACATTCAGGCATATGAAGGATGAATCATTCACCTCACGACTCTAACTTGATTTAAGACTCCACTGGAAAAAATATCCAGAAATCGAGACGAGTTCTCAGTCCAGAAGGTATGCTCCTATGCATCGATATGGTGTTCAAGGCTTTCCAAATTGTATGCCTTAGGTAGATTGGCAAACATACTTGCCAAAATTCAGAGATGGAAAAGGTGATGATGCTACACTTCATTTAATAAGATTTCATATGCATGTGTGTAAGATGAGGATTAATTTTCATGAAGATTGTTTGATGAAGATGTTCATGATCACATTAGAAGAAAGAGCACAGTTTTGGTATGAAAGCTTGCCTCCTGCTTGTTTTTATTCTCTCCAGGATTTTCACTCAGTATTTTTTGAGAAGTATAGAGAAACCTATCCTTCTTTGCTTTTGATTAAGGATTGCTGTGATCACTTTGAGAATTTTATTCAAGGGTTGGAAAGCGCTTATGACGATGAAGAGTTTATGGATGATGAACTCTTGGATGCTTTGAATGAAAACCATTTTCACCACCATGAGAATATCATGGATTCTACCCTGGATGATAACGAACTTGAGCAGAATTCTTCAAAATTTGACATTGATCTTCCATCTTTCAAATTTTTTTCCTAGAGGCTCCAAATGAAGATTGGAAAGAATGTGGAGATGGATAATGATGTGAGGATAACATAACAGTACTTTGGGAAGCTTGAAGGTTTATAGATTTTCAGAAAATGACAAAATAGTGCCCATTTTTTTTTACCTTTCTACCACTATTTCAGACCACTCGCTGCGTTTCTAGGAAAACTTTGACTTCAAGGCAACTTTTCAGAGGCTTGGAACAATGTTTTCGATAACTTGATGATTCCATGGTGTAGTAGAGACTACAATATTTCCAACCATACTTTTTGCAGCCAAAAACTCCTTCGGGAAGGCCTCCAAATCACCTTCCAAACTTTCGTTGCGCTTCTACTAAGTTTATGAGAAATTATGTTGTGTTTCTGGGTTTAAAAAAAATTTCTTGACACGTGGAGGTCAAAAGTCAAAATGGTTGATGTAACAGCTAGCTCCTGATTTTTTTGATGGTTAATAGGCCTATTAATAGTCATCTTTGTAGAATAATCTTATGTTTAATGACTCGAGAGAAAAAATCCACTTGTTAGCTAAAAAATGGGAAAGTTGTTTCTAACTTCCCTAGGGTTAGGATATGAGTCATTAGGTGCATTAATTAGTTGCTTTGGATCAGGATTCGACCCCTAGAGGTGGAATCTTGTTTTATTTTCTTTATGTACTCATAATTAAGTCATTTGAGGGGGTTGGATATTGAAGTTCACCCTCTTTTGTCACTAGTTTATTTGATTATTTGAAAAATTAATTTATAGGAAGTTGCAGC
>CM076569.1:517677860-517793703 GCA_034641835.2 Pinus albicaulis
CGAGATTATATTATCCTATAAAATCATGGCGAATCACCAGTACAAATGGCGAATCACTACTACAAAATGGTGAATCGTTGTCTAGTGGAGTTCGGGGTGTTGGTTCCAATGAAGATATGGTAATTGAACCAGGAGTAGAAGGAAGAGAACCATCGAGACCAAGCATGGCACATGGTGACTCGTGAGGGAAGTAGTTCTCGTGTAGTTTGCAAAACGCGTTCTTCTATTTCTGCTAAGCGTAGTGTTGTTTCTCATGCTACTACTAACACTGATATTGAGGTTGGAGAGGAGTTTGAGGAAGCATGGAAGGTAGCAGTGGTGGAGAATTACAAAGAGTACCTCATGATGGGCTCCATCTTTCCCTTTGGTATTTGTGCTTGCAAGACCTTCTGTCCATTGAACCAACAATTAGCCGTTCAACCAACAATCAACTTGACTGAGTTGATTAGGTACGAGTCAACTTAGACTAATCTTCAAAACTATGCTTTGCAGTATCCCATATTTATCACACTAATGCTACACAACATTGTGCATTTGCACCTAACTCTCAATAATTCTTTTCCAAGAAAAATCTATAATAAGAAAAATATTTTACTATATTCTAAAAGGTGTAGATGTCGAAATCATGCCACAAAGTGAAATGAAATAAAATATCTTTCCTCAAACCACCAAATATATAAAGAAAACAATAACAATTATAATAATAGAACTAGATCTATCGATCTATCGATCTATGCATGATATGAGAACCATAAGCATTCAAGAGACTAATTTCAAACTCAACAAAATCCTCTAAACAAGCAAAAAACAAACCACTAAAATTTTCAAAGATATCAAGGCTAGACATTAACACAATTTCATGTACTTGAATAAGTCCATTGTTGCTTAGCGTTAGACTTCTTAAATTAGTTCTTTATCATTTAATACTAGGACACATAAAAATCCTGTTACAAAAAATAGATCTTTGCTAGGGAAGAAATGATGCAAATACTAGTATAGATTCTCTGTAACTCTAGATCTATGATTAGGTACGAGTCAAATTAGACTAATCTTCAAAACTATGCTTTGCACTATCCCATATTTATCACACTAATGCTACACAACATTGTGCATTTGCACCTAACTCTCAATAATTCTTTTCCAAGAAAAATTTATAATAAGAAAAATATTTTACTATATTCTAAAAGGTGAAGATGTAGAAATCATGCCACAAATTGAAAGGAAATAAAATATCTTTCCTCAAACCACCAAATATATAAAGAAAACAATAATTATTATAATAATAGAACTAGATCTATCGATCTATCGATCTATACATGATATGAGAACCATAAGCATTCAAGAGACTAATTTCAAACTCAACAAAATCCTCTAAACAAGCAACAAACAAACCACTAAAATTTTCAAAGATATCAAGGCTAGACATTAACACAATTTCATGTACTTGAATAAGCCCATTGTTGCTTAGAGTTAGACTTCTTAAATTAGTTCTTTATCATTTAATACTAGGACACTATCTATGTGAAAAGAAATAGGTCCCAACTTCATCAAATCCGACTTCATTTCCAATCAAAGATCAAAACTAGCTTCGTTTCCAATACCAATATAAAATCACACATTTTCCAAATATCAATAGTTATTTTCCAAGAAAATATAAAACTCGAAACTCAGCAAAATTCCCCAAACACAAGCAACATATATACCATTAAAATTTTCCAAGATGTCAAAGCTAGACATCAAGGTAGTTTCATGTACTTGAATGAGCCCATTGATGCTTTGCATTAGTCTTGTTAAATTAGTTATTTATCATTTAATACTAGTCAAACACTATCTATGTGAAAAGAAATAGGTCCCAAAATCATCAAATCCAGCTTCATTTCCCGTCACAAATAAGAAACAAACAATGTAAGGATTAAATATGAAACATCAATCTTAAAATAACACGCATGAAAGAAATGTAGCTGCAATGTTACAATGAAAAATACAAAATATAGAACCCATTTTTACCTGAATTTGACATGTAGTAATCTTGCATGATCAACAGAACATGTATACCAAAATAAGAGTCCTAGGGTATTTCAATTTCCCAGTTCTCATCTTGGTCATCATTTTCTACATTGTGAACATGATCTTCTCCAAATGTACTGTCATTATGAGCCTCCAAAACATTATGTTCTGTATCAAGTTCATTAGATAAATTTGTTATATTGTTTTCTCCCCTTCTATCACAATATGATCGCCAAAGCGCTAGTGCTCTTTCATATGGAAAATTGCCAACGTCATACTTTGTTACATATAATCTTAAATATGTATCCACATGTTTATCAAGCTTGTTCCTCAACTTTGACTTCAAAAATGATAGTGCACTAAACATTCTCTCATCCTCCACTGATCCCAAAATCATGGTTTGACACAAATATGCTAATTTAAAATATTCTGATATGTTTTCTTGCAGGTATTGGCTAGCACTTAAAGTATTCCATAATCTTATTATAGCACCGTTTTCATTAGGATTCTCCAAAAAAGGATATTGCTTCCACATTGTTTCAGCAAAGCGTCCACCTTGTTGATACAATTTTGATGAATCTAAAATACCTTCAATCTATTCTCTATGTATCGAGACCTTCTTGCAAAAGTGGTCTACTAAAAATTTTAATCTCTTTTGAAAATCGGCTTTTAAATTTCTTGGACATTGAAAATTGTTCCAATATTGAGGGTATACCACACACATGGCCTCCAAAAATTCATCTCGAGGAAATCGTTCTCTTATCTCTGATGATAGTGATCTTGCAATTTCTATCAAATTTTGTCTCATTGAGATCACAATATTATCAAATTGGTCTCTTGACACGGGGCAATCTTTGGTGATTCGTCTTGTCTTACTAATATAATGAAAGGGGACCATATACCCACGCACTGTGATACATAGTATCCCTTTTTCATCAAACGTCAAAATTTTTTCAGTATTTTCTATATTGATGATCTTAGTCCAACTTGTAAACTCTGGACCAGTAAAAGAGTCTAGCATCATATACAAATTATCCAATGCAAGGCATGTTGACTTTCTCGCATTTGTGTATTCGGCAATATACATTGTGTGATTCTGAGACATTTTCACGAGGACATTCATTTCATGTAGCATAGGAAGAATTCCCTCCAATGTCAATAATGTTTCTATATCAGTTAGTCGAAAAAGAAGATCTTGAGCTTTGTCTACATTGTAGCGATTTTCATACATCAACCCTACCAAAGATTTGAACTCACTAAATAGTCTTTGAGCTGGTCCATTTAATGAGATCCATCTTGTATCAACATCTTTCAGTAGTTTTTTTCCATTCGTAACACCATCTGCAAATTTTTGAAACTCTAAATATCGTTTGGGACTACGAGAAAAGTATGCATGAGTCTCAAATAGAAGATCTTCAACTTTTGAAACTAATGGAAACTTGCTTACTATTTTAAATGCAAGATTCATCCTATGAGCCATACAATGAATATTAATCATATATGGCGAAGCTAATAGTTGTAGTCTAACACAAAGACCATTCCTTTGTCCTTGCATTACCGATGCTCCATCTGCTCCAACACATACCAACTTTTTTGCAATCATTAAATGATCCATACCACTTTCCTTCAAAGTATTAAGAACAAGTTCATAAATATTTTCAGCCGTAGAAGTCTCTCTCATCTTTTTAATCCCAAGTGGATAGGAATGCCTAATATGGTCATTAACCATATAAATGCTCATGCAGATCCATGAAGTATTATCAATAGCTGTAACCTCATCCAAAGACAATGCCAAAAACCTAGCATTTGCAATCTCCTGTTTCAAATCATCAATTTCTACTTGAGTTAGATATCTTGCCCATTCCCAACCACTAGTTATGGACCAATGAGAAGATGGAAAGTTTGGCACGTGAAGAAAAGATAGAAATTTCATCTGATCTGGATAATCTGTCATAGGATGAACTTTACATAAGATGTGAAATACAGTGCTCAATTGTATCGTCTTGGATAACAAACTTTTTTCCATCGTCTTTTCAAATTGAGATATGATGGTTCCTCCACTTTCCTCAAGTTTCTTCTTATTTATTAAATATTTTTTGTATTCTTCCACACATTGGCTATGTCGACATTCCTCCAAAGATTTCCATCTAACAATAGATTTCTCTTTACCATTTACAATTTTCTTTTCATAAACCTTTCCTGCATGCTTTTGTACTGTATGTAGCTTCATCTGAAATTTCACTACCTTGCAACTTTTCCAACTACACGCAAGACATTTAACTTCTCGTAAATCCTCATTTGTAGAAGGTATTTCTTCAATAAATGGAAAACTTGAGAGCCAATCGTCTTGGAATTTTCTCCCTATGGTCCACTGGCCTTTTTTCCTTTTCCGTGAATGGTTTGTGTCACATTCCAAGGAAATATATTTAACATTTTCATCATTAATTTATGTTGAAACTGCATTTATCTCACCCTGATCACTTGAGAAACCTATTATTTCATCCATCATATGGATATCAGATGCATTTTCACAAGAGTTAACATCTCTCTCAGTAACAGATTGTTCAAAGGAGCTTGAAGCATGAAGAGAATGTGTATTCTTAGATTGAGACTTTTTAAAGTATGATAATACATCAATTTTCCTTGATAGTTTCTTCCCAGGATTAGATTTTGACATCTCACTGAATATTCCAGAAGTAAAATTTCAAATCGATCTAGAAACTTGCATCAATAGTTTCCAAGAGTTGAGAATTACTAGATTTGTAAGTAGCTTTCAAAGTAAAATAAGTGTAATGTTCACAAAAACCATTATGCAATTTTTTATTAAAATGTTGTGCCAAGGCCCAAGCCCAAAAGAAAAAATAAATCATTATACACAAAACAATAACATCATGAGTCATCATCTATAAAACAAAGAACATCATTCAAATATAAAATATAAAAAAAATTTCCACTAAATTAAATCATATCTCCAAATCACCTAATGAACACTTGAAAGCTTTAAACAAAACAACAAAATATTACAATAACTTTAATCATCCTTTCCTAAACACCTCTCCCTTAAGTTGTAAAGAATTGGTTATAAGAAGTTGAAACATATCCTCTATCATTTTCCATGATAAAAGTGAGGAAGTAAATTAGTCAGTTACTAGTGATTCTTTTACTTATCAATGGAAAGAAATTCCTTAAGACATTGTCCTCCTGTTGACCATAGTTTCCTTTCCATAGTGAAACACGTCCAGTATGGCCATGAAATAACCTAAAAAGACTCAAATGTTTTCCATGATTTGTAAACACATGGGTGCCATGTAAATTTTCAGGCCCAAAAAAGCACATGTGGGATCCTATAAGCCAAAATTAGTTATTGTATCGAACATTTAAAACTCCTAATTAGAACTTAGTGTTTGTTATTTAACAAAGTTCCATTGAAATAACAATCATGGGATGTTACCAAAGAGTTAACCAATATATAAATGCACACCACAAATCATACATTCATTGGAACTTCCCCTCCCATGAATGACCATCTAAGGGAAAGGGGCAAAAAAGAAGAAAAGAAGTCAGCGAATCACCATAGTCAACCAATGATTCTTAGTGTCAAATCATTGGAAACTGCAAATAAAGTGCAAATTTAACCCATGCATCCATGGGTTGACAAAAAGAGTTTATAGCAGCCACAAGCTAATCATTCTACGAGTCTACCCAAATCTGACACAAAATCCTAAAACTTGTTGATTAGAAATTCCCCAAGAAATTTCACTTGGTTCATGAGAGAATGAAAGACGAGTGCAAATAAACTTCCATGAAAGATGAGTGCAAATATCCTTCCATGAATGGATATCACTCTCCAAAATCATTTTGGGCATAGTCCAATATGTAGGAGCCAGGGAAACATGGTGCATAACAGCAGTCTATTATGCCTAAATTTAAACCGCATCAAGGGAACATTTGCACTCTTCACACATTGAACATTGAAGACAATTAATTAATGCCTGACATGACCATAGCAACAAAAGCATCAAGCAGAGGTTATAACAAGATTATGTGAAAGTGAGAAAGAACACCCATCATGAAGCATCAAGTAATATCATCCACAACATCAACATCACTGTTGGGTAGATTTTGATCGCCTTCGCCTACTAGAAGTAAATTCTGGTGGTAAAGGTGGTTTTAAAGCTAATCTATGTGAACGACGGGGGGTAAGATTATGTTCTTCCACGATTGTTGATTAATTTTAACAAAAAATAAATAAACAAAAAGAGGGTAATGCTAGGCAAAAGGGTTTACCAGTAAACTGTAAACTGCAGAATACCTCCTGGCAAGCCAAGAAGTACGGGTAGGCAATCTCCCCGAATGCTGTGTTCGGTGTATCACAATTTAAAGGCGGCCGACTCAGTTCACTATGGATGGATAGCACCTAAAATTTGTCCTCCCAAATATACCCGAAGGTACGTGGAGGCCCAAGTCCGTAATAGCGCTGTCTAATGCGAAACCGCACAGTGAGAGCACCACCTATATACTTATCGTACTGTAACGCCGCCCCGAGGGACGTGCTACGATATACTTACGTACATGGGGTGAGATATCACACTCGGAATGTATCGCAGACAAGTTAACGACAACTGCTATGTTTTACGACACCGGAACACGTCTCTAGCCTAGACCTTCTAAATGTTATCGTTATGGTTCCAATGCATTTTTAGATAAATTGAGATTAATTTTATGTTGATCTTGCTTAAAAATTTGCCTTTCAATGGTACCACGATGATGTATGTAGAAATTCCTAAATGCAAACTAAGAATGATAAGCAAAATTTTCACTTTTAGTTTTTCAATGAAAGACCTACCTACAAAGGGAAGAGAGCAAATAATTTTGTGAGCAAACAAATCAATGAACAAAAGAAAACATTGAGCACAAAACTAAATGCAGATTTCCTAATGTTCCTTTTTTGCAAAAAAAACACAATCCTACATGCAAATGCAAGTTTTTCTTTTAAGTTCCTTTCATGTTATGAATGCAGAAAAGAAACTAAGTGCATCAAACAAATGCTTTTTACTTTTCGAGAAATGAAGAATATGAATGACAATTGTATAACTGCCATCATTGCCAGAGTATACATGCCATTTAAAAAATTTCAAGGAACTAGATTAAGAAGAGATATCTCAAAGATCGAATTAAAAAGGAAAATAAAACAATCATCATGATACAAGAAACAAAAATATCAAGTGAAAGAGTTAAGGAAATAGCATCTTCGTGTTGGAGGAGATGTGAATATGTAGCCTTAGGTGTTAGATGAAGTGTTAGATGGAAGTGTTTGGGGTTTGAAGTTATACACATAAAAATCCCGTTACAAAAAACATAAACTCTCATAGACCAATGGTCCCATTGCCTATAGATCTTTGCTAGGGAAGAAATGATGCAAATACTAGTATAGATTCTCTGTAACTCTAGATCTATTAAGCAACAAAAGGGATAAATATCAAATAACTTCTCAGGCTTAAAAAAATATAGGGTCAAGTGGATATATGCTAGTTTATATATATTTGTAACATTAAACATCAAATATGAAATACTTTCCATGTTATTTTATCAGTGTCCATGTCTATTACAATGATGTCTCTGCCACCCAAGCTTTAATGCACCTCACTTTCTGTCGGTGCAACTAGAGATCTAAAATGTAGTTAGTTCTATTATTGTTTAATACTTTTAGGATAGAATTAAGTGTTTATTCCCTATATGCTTTGCATGAAAAATGAATGCCTTTTAATGTTTTTCCAATTTAGTCTTTTATAGTGAAATCGAGTACCACATAAAATAGCATGAAAGAGGAGGATAGACTTTTGCTGGCTAGCTTAAGTGTTGTATCCGCTGACCCAGATGACATTGAGCACCAGCTACTTGCCAAGGTATCCCTTCTTGTGAAATTAGCTTAATAAGCTTACAGGATGATCTTATATCTTGTAATTGATATGTACTTAGTCTTCTAGAGTGTAACACATGCATTTTATTTTTTTGTTAAATTTAGCTCATTTTCTTGTTTTTCTTCCCACTTTTCATTGTACTTATTGGTATGATAGGATGAGAACAGAGCTCATGAAAACATCATCAACCTGCACAGGTAAGTGATGGTGAAAAAACTTCTGAAAGAGAAGAAGGTGATCAAGAAAGTTTGCTTACAAAGGTCCAAATTCATGCTCAATTAAGGGTAGTGGAGGCTGAAATAGTTGTAGTTTCAGCTGGCCTTGAAATAGTTCAAAGCATTGCAGGCAAAGATTCAGAGAGTTTAGAAGGTGAAAAGTATGAAAATGATCAAGACTTAAGTGAACACAAGCCTTTTGTAGTGGATGGAGGAGTGCTTCAATGAGCATTGGCTACTGAAAGGCTTAGAAGCCTTAAGCAGAAAAGAGGACATCTTAAGGAACAACTGAAAGCTTTTGAGAGAGATGGAAAGACACGGGAACTTGAGGAACAAAAGGTGCTTATGAATTCAGTGAAGAATAAAGAAGAAACATTGATCAATAGAACTGGACGTCTGTTGGATAAGCTAACAAGGGGGAAAAGGAATAATTTTTCATTGCAGGAGGATGATGAGTTTGATGCGGCAACGTTAGGGCTCATTGAAACTGTAATTTTCATTTCCCTTTAGTCCTGTATTAGTATCAGATGTCTTAAATGAAATACAAATACTTTTGAACTTTATTTTAAAAGAGTAAAATTCAGGGGCAGTAAGCAAAGTTCTATGTTTTCTGTGTTATATCATGCATCTTGAAGATAGTTTTGTACTATAGATAACATAATTTTGAATCTTTGAATGAGACACCTGGCGATTATTTGCTTTGGCAGGAACGTGATAAGCTTATCCGTAAAGGAGTGTTGACACGTTTTCACCAAGTCAAAGGTTTTGAATGCCGTGTTCAAAGGTCTCGCCCAACAGAGGATGATGGGGACAAGTTTTCTTTAAATTCTGTCTCAAAAGCTTCCAGATCATTTTCTGCACTCTCAATAGCTCGAAATTCAACAAAGTTTCTTGATGCAGCATATTTACCTAAATTGAATCCTCCCACGCATGAATTTTGAAGGTTTAGAAGGCCTATCAATATTCAGAATCCAACGAGGTTGAGAAACTTCCAAAGGATCAAACAAACCATTTAAGAAAGCAAAGAAGATGACCTGTACCTGATCAATACTGGAGGAAAGCTGCATCAAGCAATGATGAGCCATGGAATGATTCTAATCACCATGAAAGCTATGGCAAGCAGATCATAAATCTTTTGTTTATTTCAAAGCATGTAGGAAATCATCTAGATGATACTATGGTATTTTGAAACTTGATACTTATATCAAACTAAGTTCATAATCACATTCTTATAATGTTATAGGTGTGCTTATGTGGCAACCATATAGATCCATGCCTTCTGTCATGTTCACATATTCAAATCTACATTACTGGATCTGGGTACCAGGCCCTTGGATCTGTCCAGATCGTGATACTGATACAACTTGGATATAGTCTGAATCCAGCTGGAATATGCATTCATCTTGGAAATTGGTTGGATACATATGGGCTATATTCTGGATAAATCCTCAATCGAATCTCACATAGTATCCAGTGGAAGAAAAGAAGGAAACAAACCAATAACAATAACTTAACCAAAAAAATGCTATCTTGATTGTTTACATTGATATATTTTAATTAAGTTTTAATATATATATATATATATATATATATATATGTGTTTTGTAGATATTTTCAGCTGTATATATTTATAAATACATATTATAAATAGATTACACAAGTATCTTTACGATAAGTATCAATATAAAAATAAATGTATTTAATTGCACATGGTGTGTGTTGTGTGTGTGGATGTCTTGGTATTCTTTTTTCCAAGGAAAAAACTGTAGATTTATATTCAAGAAGAAAGTTACCTTCTGAAGGTGCTCAGAGCACTAATATCAAATAAAAGATGATAAAAAATCCAGCAGAGAAAAGTCTTCTGCCTATATTATCTCCTGTACTGGGATAACACTACAAAATAAGAGATAACAGTCCTGTCATCTGGGTTAATGTCCTATATTTGTCTGGAAGATGTGCTTGAAGTGGTTGATCACCATGCTTTGCAAGTTCTTTGTTTCCTCCCTTATTGTGATTGGTGACTCTGGGATATGACAATTCTTTGTAGTTATAGGGAATATTGCAATGTAAACTGTGAGTGAAACCTAGAACAAAATTATAAATATCAATCTTCTCAGGATTACCACTTTATCTTACTAAAGTTGAAAATATTTTGAGACTTTTTTGTCCTTTAGAAATCTATCTTTTCCTAACAGTTAATGGTTTTACTGTTTTGGTAGAAGACATCTTGTAAAAAAAGAATGATAGGAATAAACAGTAGGAAGGTTCAGATTTAGCAGACTATGATTGCAAAGTTGAAGGTTGTGAGGAATATATGGATGATGTTGGCAGTATTGAGGAAGACACTGTAACTCTTGAAGGAGGATTCAAAATTCCTGCTAAAATATTTGACAATAACTTTGATAACTTTGATTATTGATTAAATTAAGTCCAGCTTTGCCCTCTCTGTATTGCCTTCAATTACTGGTTATGATTGTAAATTTTCAATTACCTTTCTTATTGATTGAATCTCCATATTTTTTTGTAGGGTTTGGGTTTTTTTCCGTAGGGAGATCCGCCAACATAAATCCATCCTATTAAGTTAGAGATGGAAATCTATCTGTATTTTATCTCTCCTGTATTTAAGATATCAGTTTTAGGGAGGGTGATTTACTAGCATGGCCCATTTGGGGGGATGATCCACTAGCTTGGATCCATCTTACTCTTCTATCTATTAAACCTTGAATTGCAAAAAGCCATGTTTGTAATTTTACTGGATACAAATTCCCAACTCATGGTATCTATTAAACCCTGAAATGCAAAACTCCATGTTTGTAATTATGGGTTATGATTGTAATTTTTCAATTAGCTTTCTTATTGGTTGATTCTCCATATGGTTTTGTAGGGTTTGTGACTGTTTTCTGCTTGGGGTGATCCACTGACATAAATTCTATCTTAAACCTTTACCTATTACATTAGATATAGGAATATAAGATATAAGTTTTTGGGTGGAGGATCCCCATCTTAAATCTTTACCTATTAAATTAGATACATAATATCCTTGCATTTTATCTTTCCCTTATTTAAAATATCAGTTTTAGGGTGGGGGATCCACTAGCATAGATCCATGTTAATTGTGTATCTATTAAACCCCGAAATGAAAAACTACCAATTCCCTCTCATCTATGTTACTAGTTCATTTACTATTTGTTAACTATGCAATGGGTTAGCTCTTGAACAATTGGTAGAGTGCATAAATCTTTCATGTCCCCTTTAGGTTTTTTCATGTATGAATCTCTTTCTTCATATTAAAGTTGGTATTCTCTCTCCATGTCAAATGAGTATTTATACTCCCTTAATGCAGAGTTAAGCTTTTCATTGATTTGTCAATATAAAAACCTTGTTATTTAAATATGCAATTCGTTTATTGCTATTTTTAATATGTAATTTTTATTGTTTTCTTTTAAATACGTGAAATACATATGATGTTTAACTTTTTACAATTTTAATTAGCTTATTTTTCAGTTTCATACTCATGGACACAATTTTGAAGATCTACACTCCCAAAGCTATAGAGTACCTTGTTTCTCTTGGTGCAATCAATTCTTTGTTTGTGCAAGTAACAATGCACTGCATATAAATGATGGATTGTGTGCATTGAATGTAGATACTGTTATAAAACCATGTAAACCTTGCTCTGATATCACCTTGATGTTGTAAAGTTGGAACTTGATATATGCAACCTTCAGCATTGCAAGCTCCATAACAAACCCATGTTTAGATGGGTCTGGGTTTGTACAAATTTTTATCATCTCAGTTGAATTGTATGCACTGTTAAAGAATTGAAACTCTCTCCCATCCTAGGCTGTAGGAGCATCTTGCTTCTCTTAGTGCAATCAACTCTTTTTTGTGTCTATGTAATAATAGTTTGAATCTAGATGGTGAATTGGGTTCATTGAATTCGAACACTTTCAAACCCAGCTAAACTCTTCTCTGATATGCATCTGGAGGTTGAGGTTGTGAAGTTAAAACTTAATATATTCAGCTTCCAGCTTTGTAACCATGAGATTTAACCCAGGTTTAGATGGTTCAGGGTTAATTTAAATTTGTCTCTCAGATACTATGCACTGTTAATTAAGATGTTGAGTATCCAGATCACTTAGAGAGCAATGAAGGGGTTTTTGTTACTGTTTTTGGTGAATGGGATGTTCCCCCATGGTGCAAGGTATTTTATTTCTCTTCTTCTTTTCTCCTGCACTTGTTCAATTTCTGTTCATTGGGGTAGCTATCCTAACCTTAATATTGTATATAACCAATTTCAAGAATTGTCCTGCTCGAAGACAGGTTGATGGATTTTGAGGGCAAAGTACCACAGTATTCCTTTTTGAAAAATCTGGAGGGCACAAGAGCTTGAATAGAGGCTTTCATGCCTGGTTTTTACCATAGCATTGAGGAATGGATAAGGCCCATATTCTGGCCAAGGATAAGCATCCAAATTTATTCTAAATCTGTTTTATGTGTGTTATCCTGGGCAGGAACAGAGACCTGAAACTTAAGCTGTTTTCTTTTCAGGTGAAAAGGCTCCTGTCCTGACTGCATATCGGATATCCACATATATAACATGTGTATGCACATCTGAATAGTAGCTAGACCAGCATGGATGCTTGCGAGTTGTCCAGCTTGCACAAGATTTGTCAATGAATATCCACCAAGCTTTCTTATCACCAGCACCCTTGGTGCATCTACAGGTCTACTGCAAGGGAGGCCTTAATGACACATAGGCTAAACTGATCCGGATTTATGTAGGAACGCAACAGAATAAACATATAAACATAAATACAGAGATGCAGCGGAAATAACACTTCATTTCATTAATATCAACGAATTGAATTTTGCTTACAGACAGAATGGAAATAAAACTAGCTAGGGCGCTGGTAGCTATCTCTGAGAAGAGATGTGGCAGCTACAGGCCTCTGAACTGTGTTACAATGAGGCTTGAGGGCCTATTTATCATTTAGAAACAATGGGAAATCCTAAACAGCCAAAACCCTAACCCTAGGAGATGAAGCGCCAAAACTATGGGCCCCGTTTGGGTAAATTGGTGTTTCAACTTCCCAGGGGCGTAACTTTGGCATACAATCTTCGTTTGACGCGTACCATACCTCGTTAGAAAGATCTATCCGAGGACTACAAATTTGGAATGGGCAACATCGATTCATTTACCCATGTTGCCCTCCGTTTTCCCAAAAAACGTCGTTTAGGGCCTCAAAACGGCTCCGGAAGTTTAGGACCCGAAAAACTGCTAAAAATAGTAAACTATGCCGAAACTGAAAAACTGAAATAGACAATTGTGGAGCCCCAAGTGGAATAGGTGGGTGACCACCAATATCCACTTGGATCATTCCTCCCCCCTTAGGAAGCAATGGTCCCCATTGCGTTAAGTTCCTCCATGAGATGAGGAAATTTCTGCTGAACTTGGTCCTTGGTGAACCACTTTCCTTGGTGCAGGAGTTGGCCAGCTTTGACAACCCAATATAGTTGGATCTTCTGCTGGCGAGTGTTCTTGATTTGCATGTCCATGATGCAATCTGTGGTGGCCTGTTCCATGCAGTCTGGATTTAACTCAGTTGGTGTGAGTTGTTCTGCAATGTCCGAGGTGTCCAGTAGAGGTGGGAAGTAAGGACGAAGGCGATCCACATTGAAGACTGGGTGCAGACCAAGGAATGGTGGAATACCGAGCTCGAATGCATTGTTCCCTACAGCCTTGGTGATGGTGTACGACCCGTATCGGAGCGGGCGAAGCTTGCGGTGGGGTCCAGTGAGGCGCTCCTTCTGCAAATGTAGCCATACTTTGTCACCCACCTCGAAGTTGTGTGGCACCCGGTGTTGATCATGGCGTTGCTTGTACTTGGCATTGGCTCTGTCCAATATATCATGAACCTGTTGGCGGATGTGTTGAATGCGCTCAATGAAGCTACTGGCTTTGTCAACTTCAGACTGGACATGAGCTGAATTGGCCTGAGCAGCTGCAAATGGCATGGCTACGTCAATGGGACATAGTGGCTGGAATCCCAAGCCCACCTGAAAGGGGCTATGGCCGATTGAACCGTGGAGAGCCCGATTATAACTATGTTGTACATAAGGGAGGCTCTCGTCCCATGTGCGTGGATGCTTTGAATTGTACATGCGCAGAATGTGTACAATCATTCGGTTGACGACCTCTGTCTGGCCATCTGTTTGGGGATGGAAAGCTGTGGACTTGGTGAGCTTGGTATCCAACATCGACCAGAGGCTGGACCAAAATGTGCCGAGGAACCTGCTATCCCGATCTGATATGATAGACTGTGGGATCCCAAAGTGCACCCACACTCGTTCAAAGAAGAGTTTAGCAGTGGCTTCTGCTGTGATATTCTTCTTGCAGGCCGCCATAATGGCCATCTTTGAGAATCTGTCGACGACCACAAAAACATAGTCATTTCCCTGCTTAGTAGAAGGTAGGCCCGACATGCAATCCATGGAGATGGATTCCCAAGGTCGACTAGGGGTAGGTAGAGGAGTATATAGCCCTTGCTTCTTGATGGTCGGTTTGGCAATGGCACAAGCAATGCAGGATCTGATGTGCTTCTCGACATCCTTTCGAAGGTTCGGCCAATAGAAATACTTCTGTAGTATTGCTACTGTTTTCTCGACCCCGAAATGCCCAGCAACTCGACTGTAGTGTGCTTCCCATATCATCTTGGCACGCTCGCTTGAAGGAACACAAAGGTGTCCCATGTGACATAAAAGTGCATCTTGGAGGTGAAAATTTGGAACTTGCGTACCCCCCAGGAGTGCGTTGTAAGTTTGGCCGAATTCTGGGTCACTCTCATAGAGAAGCGGCCAATCAGAAGTCTCGTGCCCACAAGCGTTGAGTACAGTGGTGAGCGCCACGATCGGTGGTCGGCTGAGGCAGTCTGCAACATGATTGGTGCTACCCTTCTTATACTTGATGTTCAAATGAAACTGTTGCAGATATGTAGACCACTTCTGATGGCGATCATTCTGCAACTTCCCTTGTGTCTGTATGAACTGCAGGGGCCTGTGGTCTGTGTGGATGATTGTTTCCTCCCCCAAAATGTAATGCTTCCATTGTCGACAAGCTTGCACAATGGAGTACATTTCTTTGTCATATGTGGGGTACTTGCGAACTGTGTCAGACAATGTCTCACCGTGAAATGCCACTGGATGTCCCTGTTGAGTAAGAACTGCCCCAATAGCATAGTCAGAGGCATCTGTCTCGATCTCAAATGGCTGTTGCAAGTCTGGTAAAGTGAGCACTGGGGCAGAACAGAGGCGGTTTTTCAGTTCTGTGAACACTTTCTGTTGAGGTTCCGACCAAAAAATTTTTGCTCTCGCTCCTCCCTTGGTGACTTGACTTAAGGGCCAAGTGATATGAGAGAATCCCAACACGAACCTCCGATAGAAATTAGCAAGACCCAGAAAGCTGCGAAGCTCTGTTATAGTGGTTGGGGCTGGCCAATCCCGAATGACTTGGATCTTGGCCGGATCCACATGCACCCCCCTTTCATCAATAATGTATCCCAGATATTGAACCTGGGTCATGCCAAAAGTGCACTTCTCCAAATTGGCACACAACTTGTGTTGCCGCAGTGTTTGGAGGACTTGTCTGATGTGGTGAAGGTGCTCTTCCCAAGTCTGGCTGAAGATCAGAATATCATCCAAGTACACCACTACAAATGAGTTGGTGAATGGCCGCAAGATGTCATCCATCATCCTCATGAAGGTGGCGGGAGCATTCGTCAACCCAAAAGGCATGAAAAGCCATTCGAAAAGGCCTTCCTTGGCTTTGAAGGCCGTCTTCCACACATCGGAGGGTTCAATTGGTACCTGGTGATACCCAGACTTCAGGTCAATCTTGCTGAAATATTTTGCACCTTTGAGTTGATCCAGAAGGTCATCAATCCGTGGGATTGGGTACCTATTCCGGACAGTGATCTTGTTCAGCGCCCGATAGTCAATACAGAGTCTCCACGTCCCATCCTTCTGTACCAACACGATCGGGCTCCCACAGGGCGATGAACTTGGTCTGATGTGACCTTTCTGCAACAGCTCCTGAATCTGCCTCTTGATTTCATCATTTTCCAGAACAGAGCGTCGATAGATCGGTCCATTAGGTAGTGGCGCACCTGGGGTCAGATCAATCGGGTGCTTGACCTGGCAGTGCAGAGGAACCCCTGTGGGTGAGGTGAAGATGTCCCCGTACTCCTCCACGACCTTATCCATTTGTTGTTGTCGTGCAGAGGGGCCCTGTCTGGAGGTCGTGGCCACAGCCTTCTTCTTGCCCTGGGGGCGGATCATCAGGAAAACGAATTTCCTGGTTTGGGAAATGAGCTTACTACATTGTTTTGCAGTAACCAAAGAGATAGTCGTAGGAGGTGGTACCTCCGGTATCCTGTACAACTTATTTCCCAAAGTAATAATAACAGCACGAGGTCGAGACTCATACACAGCATGACGCTTCCACAAGTATGGTTGTCCTAATAATACATCAGAAACATCAATAGGAGCAACATCACATAATACCTCATCCGTGAAGGGCTCGATGCTATAGGGAAGGCGACACTGCTGGCTGACGCGGAGATCTCGTCCTTGGTGAAGCCACCCGATGGTGTATGGATGTGGGTGAGCTGTGGTCGGCAAGCCCAACCGCTTCACGGCGTCTACTGAAATGAGGTTCTTTTGGCTCCCATTGTCGACAATGAACTGTACTGGGGAGCCCTTTACCCACATCTGGGAGTGGAAGAGACGTTCCTCCTCCTCTGGATCTTTCGGTTCCTCCTTTTGGATCTTTGCAGTGGCAACAGTGGCGTTGGGCTCCGCATCAATAATCTGTTTCCATTTTTCATTCGCCTTTTCAGGTTCTGATTCGGAGTCAGAGCATGCATCTGACTCAGAAGCCCTCATCTCGGCCACTAGCGACTGCTTGGCCCGACACTCACTTGTGTTGTGAGTGGAGCTCTTATGGAACTCACACCACTTTCCCGTGTCCTTCTTTTGCTTTGCGTGTCGTTCTTTTCTTTGCGGGCTCTCGATGAGTTGTCTTTAGCCGCCATGCCTTGCCTCAAGCTTGTTCCCATGGCTTTGGAAGCACCTTTCCCTTGATTTTGATTCGCAGATCCAAAGTCTCGCTTCTTCTGCTTGAATTTCTGCTCAATCTTGGCAGCATACCGGTATGCCGTACCAAGCGAGGAGATGTCAAGGAACTCCATTTCCTCCTGAATGTATTTGTGCAGACAACTGCGATACTTTAGCACCAGATGTTTCTCTGAATCTTTGATACCCAACTTTGTGCGCAGGGTATGGAACAAATTCGTCAGCTCATGCACATCCTGATCCCTTTGTTGTCGCAGCGTGGTCCATTGTATGTACTTGTCCTCATAGCTCCCCACGGGATAGTACTGTTCCTTGACGGCGTCTCGGAAAGAATTCCAAGTTGGCATGTACTCGAGAAATTCGTAGAGGGTCTGTCCGGTCTTGTTCGGGTAGGTTTCCCACCAGTCCTTGACATGGGGGGTAGCTTTGAGGAGTGCAAAAATAATCTTCTCCCAGTCGGAAAAGTCATGAACCGAGAAATATCCTTCTACTAGATTCAACCATCTATCTACGGCATCTGCATCTATTTGACCATCAAATATGGGAATGTCAAAGTTTACTTGTACCTTAAAGGGAGTCGCACCTCCAGAGTGGCTACTGGATGCAGATGCGCCGTCGGTTGGTAGTCGTTGAAGGATCTAGGAAAAGTTATCCATCATCGCGTTCCTTTGTTTTTCGAAGGCCTCCTCGAGCAATATTTTGATAGGATCTCCTGCTCCCTCATCTTTCTTTTCGTCCCCCATGGGCATCCCTCGGGGTTTGTGAGGTTGATCTTGCAAAGGTTCCACCCAGATCGGAGCTCAGCTCTCCTTATACCCCGACCTCGTTGGGGACATGCAAAGAAGGATCGAGAAAAGCAGACCGCTCTGATACCACTGATCCGGATTTATGCAGGAACGGAACAGAATAAACACATAACCATAAATACAGAGATGCAGCGGAAATAACACTTCATTTCATTAATATCAAAGAACTGAAATTTGCTTACAGACAGAATGGAAATAAAACTAGCTAGGGCGCTGGTAGCTATCTCTGAGAAGAGATGTGGCGGCTACAGGCCTCTGAACTGAGTTACAATGAGGCTCGAGGGCCTATTTATTATTTAGAAACAATGGGAAATCCTAAACAGCCAAAACCCTAATCCTAGGAGATGAAGCGCCAAAACTATGGGCCCCGTTTGGGTAAATTGGTGTTTCAACTTCCCAGGGGCGTAACTTTGGCATACGATCTCCGTTTGACGCGTACCATACCTCTTTAGAAAGATCTATCCGAGGACTACAAATTTGGAACGGGCAACATCGGTCCATGGACCCATGTTGCCCTCCGTTTTCCCAAAAAACGTCGTTTAGGGCCTCAAAACGGCTCCGGAAGTTTAGGACCCGAAAAACTGCTAAAAATAGTAAACTGTGCCGAAACTGAAAAACTGAAATAGACAATTGTGGAGCCCCAAGTGGAATAGGCGGGTGACCACCAATATCCACCTGGATCATAAACCCAGGTATTTTAGGTTGCATAAGACCTTCTGAACCACCATATAAAGGTTTAGGTTCTTTCAATATATTCGTACATCTAAAAGCATTGTAAAGTTCTAGGAATTAGAGTTTTGTATTAACATCACTGAGAGAACTATCGTATCATCTGCAATTGTCAGTTTTCTTCTTTTTCACCTGATCTCATTTACCTATCTTTTTCATGTTTCATTAGATGTTAGCATCTAAGTCACCATGCACAATTTGGAGTTTTCTTGTGATAAGAAAAGATTCCTGAAGAAATTAATGATTGTCAAAAAGTTGAAAAGAATTGTCATAATACTACGCAATCATGTACAATAAAGTCGATCTTCATAGTATCATACCCACATTCGTTAGTAAGAGACGAAAACAGAAAAGTATCATGGAATAGGCTTCCATGATTCTACTTCCAAGTTACCTCAACTGAAGAACAAACATCCTACTACAGTGGATACATTCTCTATGACTTGAGCTCCATAACCTGCTCTAGAGTCTAACCTGTGTCATGAGTCCAACATGACCATTTTTGAGCTTCAACATGATTTTCATGTGGGATTAGAGAATTACAACAGCTGCCACAGTGACAAAATGAATAATTGGCAGGTCTGAGATGTCTTTCACATTTAGTGTTAAAGCTAAATATTGTTTTTTCCACTCTAAAAAATGAAAAAAATGGCAAGTGTGAGATGACTTTTATGTTAAGTGTTAATGCTAAATTTTATTTCAAGCATTCCTTGTTTAAAATGTTATTACATTGTGATGGTTGCATTTCCAAATGGCTCCACTGTTTAGTGATCATGGTAGGAAAATTGAAAATGTCTTTTCACAATATTTTGTTCATTTGTTCTCTCTCGAAAGCCCTTGCACTGCTTGCTCTGAAATACATCACCAAGATGACTAGCTCTAAGCTGCAATTCTATCTGTAAAAGGTCATGGAGCCTTGCTTCAGCTGCAACAATGAAAAAAGTGAAAACAATAAGTGCTGATGGCTTCACTATCTAATGTTAGGGAAATTTATTTTCATTAACCCAAGTTTAAATCTTAAATCTCTTGACCCATGTAGTTTGGTGGATTGATCAAAGCTTTATTAGTCTTCTTATTCTATGAAACTCATTATTATTTTCTTTGTTCATGTTTTAACCTGTGAACTTAGCTTGGAATTTACAATGTGCATATGTTGTAATTATTTCACTGGTCTTTTGTTTTATTTCTTACCCTTACTTTATGTTGCACTATGATATAATATATAATTTTTCAAGATTCATTCCTTTACCAAATTGTTTCTGCAGGGGTTCGCTGAAGTGAAGTGTCCTCCTGTCTGTCCTCGGGGAGGTGCATTTTGGATGACTCCACTTTGTCCTCCTAGTTGTTTTTAGTATAAAGGAACTCTAGATGTTTTTTACAAGATCATTCGACAGGTGTGTTTTTTTTGTTCATTACCAATTTTGAAATTTTGCTTTTGTTATCACAGACTGATGTTCTGTCTACCGTGCCACTTCAGAAGGCATATGCTTCTACAGAGAATTCTAACTGTGTTTCATTGAAATTTGTAGGAAGGCTTCTCTCACCTATGGAGAGGTACCAATGCAGGTTTAGCATTGGCCATACCTATTGTAAGTGCCCTTCCAGCAAACATATTTTATTAGTCTCTCAAATATTGACTGGTTTTTGTTTTCATTTTTATGGAAAAACAAAACTTTGGTACTGTAGATAACAGTGGAATTTTCAGGACTTGCTGTGTGAAGGATGTGGTCTTTGGTAGGTGTTTTGATAAAATAGAATTTGTGAGTTATTATTCTTAGCCTATAGGTGGAGCATAAATGGGTGTATGGTATGCTTCTGTATTTTGGATGACTAGCTACTGGTTGTGCTAGTAATTGTTTCTAGACATTAAAAATATTCAGTTTTCAGATTCAGGAGAGTATCAAATGTAGAAGCAAATTTATTCGAAAAATTTTTTACACGTGGGCTAGCCTGCACATGGCTTCTGTATTTCTGGTTATATGTAAATCATCTCTACAGTATAATAGTGATGTCTGGCTATTCTATTGATTTATGTCACATTTCATTTTTATTTATGGCCATTTCTTATGTGATGGATAGAGTTGCTTGAACAGTTGATTCACTGCTCCATTCAGATACAATTGTGCATGTTATGTGTATTTTTTGAAATGATTACATTTTTTTGTCAATCAGGTAGGAATATATTTACCTTGCTATGACATTTTTCGAGATTGGCTTGAGAGCTTTTCAAGTAAGAATGCACCCCAATTCACTCCATATGCTCCATTAGTAGCAGGATCAATAGCACGGTCATTGGCCTGTATTACTTGCTCTCCTATTGAATTAGCAAGAACACGGATGCAGGTACTTTTGATACCCTTCCTTTTGAATTAATTCTGCACATATTGTATGAAGGGATAGACTAGAGGTGGACCTGGGAAACAAAGTGTTTTTAAAACATTTCAAATAGAACTAACTTCTCTTTAGTGTGCTTTTAGACAATATGATTGGGCTGCAATGAGTATCTAAAAATACGAAATGATTGATTGTGTACATGTGATACATTCTTGTAAGTTACAATATACAACAATATGCACCTTACATGTTTTATGAGACGCTAGTGGGCATTTTCATGAAAAAATATGTTTCTAATGTTTAAATGGAAATTACTTTAGTCATCTTGTACACATGATCTATTATTAGATCTTAATCCTTATATTGATATTTGTAATTGATTGCATTTTAATATGGCAGAAGGGTTCATAACTTCATTTTGGTTGTTATTTTAATTTTACTTTTGATTAAATCTCAAATAGGCACAGAAAGGGATTCCAATGGGAGTAAAGCCTTCGAGAATGTTGAAGACACCTTTTGGTTTCCTGTCAGTTGTGAAGAATGAACCCATGCAAAATAATTGTAAGATTTTAATCTCTGAACCTCCAGATCTTCATGCAAATTCTTGTTGATATAATATGCATAGTAATGGATGATAGAGTCGCTTAAATGTTCTCCACCACTGAGGTTATCTGTCAAGAAGCCTTTTGTTATACTAGTCTCTCCTAGTTCCGTTACTAATGGTAATTTTACATCTTGAATTGTCTGTTTGTAAGTGTCATAGTGTGATGATGGTTTCAGTATTTGAGAGGCTCGGAGTTATGTTTATAACTCTACAGGTATTAAAAATTTGTGTTTCTGAGTAAAACATATTTTAGTAGTCTCTCAAATATTGACTGGTTTTTGTTTTCATTTTTATGGAAAAACAAAACTTTGGTACTGTAGATAACAGTGGAATTTAGGTTTAGGTTCTTACTCTCAATTGCATATTAAACTTGTTTATTTTCTTTAGATCCAATAGCATACCTACTTCCATGATGTATGGCATGTGTTATGGGTTCTCTTTGATCTTCATTGTATCCCTTAGCAATTTTATCAGTGTGGTGATCCCTCTCTTCCTAAGCCAAAACCCATTGGACTGGATCACAGAAAGATCACCTAATTCTTCTCATATATGCGTGATAGTGTTCTCATTACCTGGAGGCTCTATTTACTCAACCTGTTATATATACATGGAAAAGCACCTTTTATTTGTAGATCCTAACCTTATCTGTTTGGCCTTGACAGTGGTGAGGATAATTTGGTTGAAATCTTTGGTTTCTAGCATCATTGCAAGAGAGTGTCCAACTTATACCAGCAAGTTTAGAAGTTATTGAAAAACCTGTGCAAGGGCAACGTCTCTGTGGGATCCAAAGGTAGATGGTAACATTGAGGCAACTACTCATAAAGAAGAAGAGAGGAAAAAGGAGCAGTATACAAAGTTCCTGCAAAATTGAAAGAGTTGAATAGAAGGGCTATTGCAGAATTGGAAGAGTTGGACAGAAGAGCTGTGACATGTAAGGAAAGGACGAGGCTGAAAACCACAGACAGCCTGAGAAGAGGGGAGGTAGCAACTCATCTGGAAATGAAAACAACGAGTGCAACTCAAGAACAGGGGATGAGCCAAAGGAGGATGAAACGGAGGTCAACACTTCTTTATTATTAAAGGACAAAGTGAGCAATGATAGCCTTGAAACAACTTCAATAAATTCGTTGTACAAAAATAGTAAGGTTGAAACTTGAAACCAAACTAATGAATCCTCAGTGTCTTGGAGATTCTGCAATTTCAGAGGAAGAAAAATTCAATAGCAGTTCGGAAATGAAGGGAAAGGTCTCTTTACCTTTTCAGATTGGGGGTGATACTTCCAAGAAAGTTTAACAAGTGGGCAGTAAAAGACAGACATCTAATATGAGACATCCAACTCGAAATAAGGTGGAAGCATACATCAAGGAATGTAAATTGAGAAATAGTCATGGCGATGGAAGGAAAAAAGAAGACAGGTACAAGAAGAGGGAATATAGGAAGGACAGATACAAGGATGATAATGGAAAACCTGAGAAGTATACGGTTTTATCAAAAGTTCACTATAAAGCACCATGATAGTAGTAAACATTTCAAAGATGAATCTAAGCGGCAGGTTCACTACAAGGAAAATAAGCATGTTGATTCGGATACTTCTCTTGGTTTTCATGTTGGATTGCTTTTAAACCTTAGTCTGTTTGTGACGAAGTGTTGGCTACCAATGATTCATTGGCAATGAGTGTTTCTACACTAGATTTCTATAGCAGTAAAAATATTTCGAATCTATCTATTGCTCTATCACAAGAAATTTCTGACCCTACTAAAGACATTTATACTGGAAGTAAAATGGATAGGCAGGAAACTAGTGATGCGAGTCAAGTTCCAATAATGCATCTTCAAGCACCAGCTGACAGACACCTTACCTTAATTCTGAAAATTGAGGTATTCCGGAAGGTAGAGAAAGGAATAGCTCTTGTAAAGGATTCTATAGAAGTATCAAATGAAGCTTCTAAAGAAACTCACAGTGGATAGAAGGAAGAATATATAACAGGACTGCAAATCAAAAGTAGAATGGAAGGATCCACAGCCCGGAATATAAAAATAGTGAAGATCAATAATCTTGGGTCTTCCTCACATGCCATTGAAGACATTGTAACCCATAACGAGAAAGACACCCATGGCAGGAGTCCCAGTAGTAAGAGCTCACTAGAATAAAAAACTCACAGTCCTACTCAACAGTTTAATGGCTTGTGCATTTCAACTCAACACAATGAATCTTCTGCTCTTGTGTATAGTAAACCGTTCTAGCAAAAAGGTCATTGGTACAACCTTTTACATCACAAAAATTCTCAAGATGTCCAACTTATACCAGCAAGGAAAAAGATGGGGAGAAGCTTCCATTTACCTAAGTTACATTTAATTCAATCGAACAGAGTTTTTGCTAATTAAGTCCCTACATCTACCCTTTTCTCAATGTATTTTCAATCTAGGCATGATAAATTCATAGCAGGAAGATCTAGTAGAAACACTCTTTTTCCCGATCGATATATCCCAATGCATGCAAAAATTGGAAAAATGGATAGGGAAATGCACATTGCTGATGAAACATTTAGAGGAATCACATATACATACACTGGTATACCTGATGAGTGAAAGAGTCTGAAAGCGATCTTGTACATGCACTTGAGGCTCTGATATTTATCAATAACGTATGTAAAGGCCCGCCCAATATTGTGAAATGCCGATTCCCAGCATCAGCAACAGAGTCCCCAGACGCAGGAGATAAGCTTACAACATCTTTTCCATTTCGAAAGCCCGTAGCCGCTGTTCCTGTTTCAAATCCAGAGAAACCCAAAACACCATCGTATCTCGATTCTCTGCTATATACGAACTATGGGAGGCCCTAACGGAGTCCGGACTAGAGAGTGATGGACCAGAGAGAGTCGGCCAGGCCCTAACGGACCATGATGGGATTCCTATGACTGTAGCCAGCAAGAACTTAGAAGATCGGTGTGCACAAAGCCCAGCCACCTCTTCGAACCACTGAAAAAATGGGGCGAATGCCATGGAAATCTGGAAAATCGGGGGCGAATTTCATGTTTCTAGTTTTGTGCGCCTTTTTTTTGGTGGGCTAATATTAAATAATTAATTATTTTTAAAATATTTTTTGGGCTAACTTTATTAAACTATAAAAATTGGGTTTTATATAAAAAATTTGCCCCAATAAAATTTAAAATCCCTTAAAATTCGCCTTTGGGCTAAAATTCGCCCCTAAAATTATCCCTGAAGGGGAGGCATGTCTTGAGTTTACGATTAAAGGGCTACTACATTCCATAGTTTAAACATGTACCCTTTCTTTGCCGGGACAAAATGTACCAGGTATGAGCCAAGGCACTGTCTCATAAATTCTATAGCAAATATTATCATGGGGATGAATACTGACAAATTAAGAGGGGGAATTTCGCAGCCATACACTCGAATTTCTGTGTGATCCTTGAATAAGTACCAATCCTCTATACAATATTCCTCATTGAATTGGAACAACTCCTTTTGTTAAGTAAATATCCGAGGTGGAGATCCCCCATGAATGATTTTATAGGCTATGAACATGAATTCTAATATAAATTTGGAATAACCCTCCATTAGGGGAATTTTGAGGTCTAAAATGGGTCTCCTAAGGAAATAATAAAACAATAGCTAAACCAATAAAATAATATTTATGAATTTGAAATTCACTTTTTGCACCACAATCCATGTAACCATAGTTAAATTCATTTCAAAATTTGTATCAAAATAAAATTAATAAAAAATTGTATTGATGTGACTATAAATAAGAATGAGCTTTTCAAGAAAAAGACATTATCATTGAACAACTAATGCATTTGTCATTTGTACTTAAATAACTTAAAATAAAATATAAATATAAATTTATAAATTCTTAATTATTATATGCTATTAATTAAAATTATATTATTTAAATTGCATAATAACATGTGATTAATATACTATATAAAAATAATATAATATAATATAATAAATGTATAGGGATATGCATTGTTTCTTTCAAGAAATATGAAATGACAATAATATATTTTTATTCAAAAAGTGTGAAATAAAATTTATTATGAGTACTTTACTTTGACTTTAAAAGTACTTAGAGCACAAGCATAGTTAACCATGAGTTTTTATCCACCATTGAGAATGTGACAAGTAAGTACCTTTAACTCAATCAATGCCACCTCAACCATTAGGGATGATGTCATCCCCTAAAATGTGATTGGTTCTCATAAAGTGAATTTTGATTGTACATTTTCCTTAGGAGGCCCATTTTAGACCTCAAAATTCTCCTAATGATCATGATAATTCTGGTGAATGGAGGTAGTATAGTCAAACACAGACTTAGGTTCCTTTCCTCTGTGAGAAAATTTAGCCAAGCCTACACATTTGAATTTGTTGGCATGCGCGAACATGAACAAATAAAACAACAATGAGTAATACCTGAAGCAATTTGAAGTGTTCAAGTGTTGAAGCTTGGTTTTTATAGAAAAGGCTAAGAATGAAGGAATATCAAAAAGAGTATCAGGTTGCGTCATTTGATCTATAAAACCTAGGAAAGTATGGTTTACCCAACTGTCATCATATTCTCCTAACATTCCATAAATCACTGACAGGATAGAATGAACAATGTCTACAACTGAGAGAAATAGGAAACTTATCAACTAAAAGGAGGCTTGACGATTTTGAAACTGTGATTATATAAAGGAGGGAGTTCCATCGTTTAGTGGGAAGACTCATGAAGTGGTACATGAGGGTTACCTCGGTGAACTACAAACCAGTATAATATGAAGTGTAGCACAAGTCTTTTCATATAAGCTGAGGGGTAATTTTCAGTATCTTGTTCCCTTGAGAGGAGAAAAAATACCCTTTTTGCTCAATGTAGGTTTCGAGGAGCCAAGAGACGAACTAGGGGAAATGATGAACGAAAGGGAAAATTTGGTAATATAATCTATAATCGACTACCCTGAATAGGTCCTCTTCTCACTATTTGTAACCCATCAGATCAAAGCGTTTCTTTCCCACACGAAATGGATAGACATGGTCGCGAATATGGGCTTGAGTGCCCGTGAGAGACTCAGGACCGAGGGCAATCCTGACTTTAGGAGTTTGTGTGGTATCAGATGAAGTATTTTTCATTTTTAAAGCAAATATGGAACTGTAAACACAAAGACATGGGACCAGCTAAATACCTGGCGACCGAAAGCGAAGTAAGGAGACAAGATGGAGCGATGAATAGTCCGAGCATGGTTCTGCACTAGTGCCTAACTGATAGATGCTTATGAAGGAAAAATACAACAATCAGGCGAAATTGCAGGGAATGTAGGGTATTTAAAGGCAGGGGATGACAACTGGAGGGCTGATGCTGAGACGACGTCATCAGGTCGACACATGTCTTTGGTATATTGATCATATTTGTGTTGGGTAGGTGTCGGGCGCATGGAGGGCGAATGGTGAACCCGAGTTACTAACCTTACCTTACCTTGCTGAGCTTCCATTTTCTCTACTGGATTGTGCGTTATGGAACGCGTCACCAGTTTTTCCTATCGGTTTTCAGTGGGTCGAGGGTCCGAAGCATGGAGGAGAGGTCACCCCCCGACATGCATCTTGACCACAGGACTATGCACTAACTAGTCAATTCTAGGGGGGCACATCTCATTAACGCTTGCACCACTTACCCTGTCGATATGTAACAGGATCGTTCCGATGAAAACAAAGTGACAGGTTCCTCTTGATTTTCCTGATAGATAACCTTAGCCCGTGTGACCAATCAGAACTCGAATTTTAGTTGTTTGTAATGTTTTTATTTTTTTGACCTTTGCACCCAAAGGGTGTCCTTTAACTCCTTTAATCTTTGGCTTTGAACTTCATTATTGTGGGATCAATCAGACATAATTGCTTATAGAAAAATTTATGTTTCTATAATGGATATTGTGCTTGGTACAAAAATATCCACCATAGAAGGTCATAAGAGTAATGAACCCAATGAATTCCCTAAATTATGAATAAAACGATATTAATGGAGAAACGCTTAGGCCTATATTAGATGGAGCCTCATTGCAATGGAAGAGTGAATTGAAATGAATGCATGTCGATTGTTTGGAAGTTGTAATTAGTACACACAAATTCAAATTTCTAAAGGCTCCTAATCCTTCAATAATGGTTGAACATGGAAAGAATATGTTAATCAACTATATTTTTAAGAGATTTAAACAACTTCATTGCCTACAAAGGCACACTATAGATGGGTGTAGATGCATCCATGGGGGGGAATTCATAATATAATTTCATCTTGAACAAAAGCATGAATGTGGCTTGGAACATTTGAGACAATAAAAGAAGCGACCTTAGTTTATGACAAAGTCACTTTGAAAATAAGGGGAGTTTGTACCTCTCTCAACTTTTTTTACACATGGTGGCAGAGGCCCTCTTAGAGGAAATGAAAACCAACTATGTCAGCCTCCTTGATTTCAAATTCTTAACCCCTGAACAAATCAAATGATGGTACATCAATGTATAGTAAAATGCTTAACAATTTTTTTTTTTATAAACATTTCAGCCATCTCCAAAACAAAATAATTTACAAAAGTGTGGATTGGATGGGTACATAATCAAAGTGTGAATATGTTTGGTCCAAAAATGGTAAGAAGATAGGTGGATGGTTTGATAGATGGCGGTTGAACACAAAGTGGATTCCAAGTGGTTATGGATAGACAAAGAAGCTTTGAATATACCCATACCCCTTAGAAAATGCATTTAGCATAATTAATTTTGCTCATTTAATTTTAATGATGATTTTAAAAGTAATAATAAAATTTCCAGTACCCAAAGTGTCGTTATATATTTTCTTTACAACAAAAGCATTCATATCTCCTCTGTAACTTTTCTTAAATTTTTTATTTTTATTTTTTATTTATTTTTTTGCCCGAAAATGAAATGGGAAGTGGTTGGCTAACTTCTAGGAAATACATAAACATAAATCACCATTTTAAATAGATTAATCATGACGTATCTTTGGAATATTTTCTTTATTTAATTAAAAAATTGTTACTGTATCAAATGAAACAAGAATAATTATAGGAATCATTTAAATTGATTATAACAAATGCATACATTCAATTCCTTAACCTAAAATCTAATTTCTACATTTATTTCAATTCCATATAACAAATGCATATATACAATTCCTTAACTTAAAATCTAATTTCTACATTTAATGATGGATGAAATGTTTAATCATGAAATGCTAAGAAGATTTTTCTTTACTTTATTTACTTAATTAAATAAATGCTGGTGATATCAAATGGGAAAGGCAGAATGACATTGCTCATTTCAAATGCATATACACCATCGTTAAAGTTGCATTCTAATTTATACAATGATTAATGGACGAAATAAGGATTCCTCCATTCCAAAATAAATTTGAAGTTGAAATTATTTTCTAATTTATACAATGATTAATGGACAAAATAAGGATTCATCCATTCCAAAATAGATTTGAATTTGAAATTATTTTCATATATTTCAGCGTGATATCCAGTTATTTTCATGGCAGAACATAACACATATCTCGCAAATTGTAAGAATACAAGTTGATGTTTTGACAGATTGGTGGGGCACGTGACAAACTCCAAGTGGATATGAAAAAATAGAAAAGACACGAGTATAACCACTCCCTTAAAAACTTCCATCTAACACCAAAATAGAACCACTCCCTTAAAATTGTTTGTTCCAGTTTGGGACAATCTCCAACATACAAATTTTGCAATGAAATACAATGTTGGATGCCTTCCACCTATACTATCTCAGAACACCCACTAATGCACAGTCATTGAAGTTGTGACAACTACTCCAATCCACGTATGCTCTTAAACCTCACACACCCACTTGTGTTCAAATACCTCAAAGATAACAATGATCCCATATGTGGAAACTCTTCCAATTTCTTGCAAAGAACAATCACGAGCTTTGAAGTTTTGGAAGGCAACACATCGTATGTATTTTTGTCAAATTATCACAGATCCTAAATGATAAACTAAATATGTTACATGCGTATATTTTTTATTCTAGATATTATATTATTTTTTACTGACAAGCAACATTTTTAAAATCAACAAGAAGAGAAAGTATAATAAAACTTTAGGAATACGATCATTTACAATTTGAGCAAGAAGGTTTACATCACAAAGAGGAAGAAGAGTAATTGCACATTTTGACAAGGGTTACACCAATAGAATTAGAATGTGATCTACTAGTGTTATCACTCCAACAATGTTACCAAGGAGGTGAAGAAGGAAACGCTGGATCCCATACATCATTTTACAAATGAGGAGGAGGAGGGTTAAACTGCTGATCGAGATTTTAATTTTAGACTAGAAATTTTTGGACAAATTCACTTAATTTACAGATAAGTGAACAACTAAATTAGGATTAAAAATTTCATAGGTTAGTTTAAAATTAAAATTATTACCAAGATGAAAATGCAAATGGCCGAGTCAACCATGAATATTCTTCAATGTCAACATCCAAGTGCATTAAAAGTGTAATCCTTTCTTATGTCCACCTCTCCTTACATTATTATTTGTCTAACCAAAGCATCGTGTTCAAACATGAGTTGGGGAACACTTGTTTCCATCAAAATATCTTTAAACCAAATCGGGAAGCAAAAAAAAGCATCAAACAAATATTTTCATTTTGCAAACAAACCTTGTCGTTGATTTTCTAGTGCTAATTACACAAGAACAAGTTTTTTCAACTCATAATTACTTCCAATGATATATGATATTACTTAAACACACTCTAGAAAATTATTAAGTAATTACACTTAGAAAAATCATAAGGAAAAAACATTTTTTTATCTTAGAAATTAGACTTCTTAGAAACTTCGACATCTTCCTCATATAGCTTCCCAGGTGAGATAGAGAGAGAGAGAAATGTGAGTGATGTGTAAGTAGCCTCATATAGCTTCTTAGGTGGGATAGAGAGAGAAAAAAATGTGAGTGATGTGTGAGTAGATCAAGTGTCTTTTTATAATGATATTAGCATGCCCAAGAGGCATGTCCCTTTGCAAATTAAATTTTATTTCTTTGGGACTATCTACTGCAAATCTCCAAAGATCAACACGAATTAGGTTATAAGATCAACACGAATTAGGTTATAATCCACCCACATAGTGTTTGAATTTTTAAAATTGTTCCTCCATAATTTATGCAATTATTTGCATAATGTTAGATAGAAGTTAAAAGTAAATATGTAGTACATTAAGTAAAAAAAAATTGGTAGAAATCACATAGGAGATTATTTTTCTACGCTTTTCAAACCATCTAGTGTGGTTCATCTAGTGTAGTACATTCTTTAATTTCGTTAATTAAACATATTTACCAGGCTCACCATAATTTATTTAATTATTTGCATAACCATAATTTATGTAATTCTTTGCATAACCATAATTTATGTAATTCTTTGCATAACCATAATTTATGAAATTCTTTGCATAAATTTAGGTAGGAGTAAAGGTAAATATGTTCTACATAAAGATTATAACAACCCCAAAAATTTAACACTCCCTCTTATCTAGGGATGTATTCACCTTGACTTCCTCAGATTTCCACTTTGTTGAAAATTTATCCATCCAAAAGAAATATTGAATGAATATGCTATTTTAATGTATCCATCCACTTCATCTTCTATTCTAGAACCATGTGCAAAGCATCCAGCATTAGCATCATGCAAAGGATCTAGTCACCCGCTAGCCAAATATCCTTTGGCGATATGGCTAGTTACCACATCAATTTTCACTTGACCAATGGTGAAACCCTGGGCCCATTTACCATCCCCCCATGTCATCAAATAACACTTAAATGATTAAAATACTTGTGTTATGTCTTGAGACACTCATTTAACCTACTAGCCAAGTAACCCTTACCAATATGGTCATAACCTTCTGACAGGGGGAGCACTCTAGGCCCTGATGCTATCTAGGCCATTCTCCCTAGCCACATTTCATGGCCCTCGGTCAATAAACTTGACCTAGGGAGAATGTCTTCCTTGATGTTACAACATCAACACTCCCTCTCAACTAGGGAGGCATTTTCAACCACTCCAAGCTTGTCCCTAAAGTATACAATCTTCATCTGAGACAAAGGATTTGTGAGAATGTTAGAAACCTTGCTTTGATACCATGTTGATTTTCTAGTGATAATCAGACAAGCACAATTTTATGCAACTGATAAGTCCTTCCAATGATATATGATATTACTCTAACACACTCCAAAACATCATTAAGTAACTACACAAAAAATTAGACTGGTCAAAAGATTGATTGTCTTAGAAATTTGACTTCTTAGAAACTTGAGCCTCTTCCTCAAATAGCTTCCCACCTCTGAGAGAGAGAGAAAAATTAAGTGATGAGTAGTTCAAGTGTATTTTTATAGAAAAATTAGGGTAAATTAAAATTTCTTTCTTCTAAATGGCTAGGGAATACCTTCAGTAGTTACCCAAAGATCAACATGAATTAGGTTATAATCTAGCTACATAGTGTTTGATTTTGTTAAATTGGTGATCCATAATTTATATTATTATTTGCATAAATTAAGATAGAATTAAAATGTAAATATGAAGTACATTCTTTATATTCCGGTAATTAAACATATTTACCAAGAATTACTACCGACCATAATCTATGAAATTCTTTGCATAAATTTAGGTAGGAATAAAAATAAATATGTTGAAAAGCAAGAAAAATTTCGATAAAAATCACATTATGAGAGTTATCAGATTTTTGTCGACGTGTTTCAAACCATCCAGTGCGGTTCGAGTTTTGTCGACGTGTTTCAAACCATCCAGTGTGGTTCGAGTTTTGTCGACGTGTTTCAAACCATCCAGTGTGGTTCATCATTACGAAAAGATGAAGAACCAGATCTTGGCATTAAGTTAAATAGATGAAGAGAAAAAAAAATTAGTCGTTATAATATAACAATTAGATTTGACTAGATACATATTTTTTATTAATAAATAATATTTTAATATAAGGAAATAATAGTTAGAATATAGTTGTTAAAATTGAATTAAAGAAAATAATTAATCAAAAGGAAAATTTGAATGAAATTAATATCGAAAAAAATAATATTTAGGTCAAACCTAAATAATCAAAACAATAAACAATTAAAGATTGTAACAACCCCCAAAAATTTAACACTTATTTCACAATTAGAATCCACTGAAATTTAGATTTTTCATTAAATCAAACAACAAAGTCAATTCTATTTTTGACTAAGAGATTAGAATGCATTTTGAGTAAATTAAAACTACATGTAGAAGAAGAAGACATCACCTGAAAAAAATAAAAGAAAAAAAGAAGAGAATCTAGTTGCTTTGTTGAAGAGCGACCTAGCTAGAATGTTGGACAAGGTATCTTCTAGGCAAGTCACATGCCTCACATTTTTAGAATAAGAACTAAAAACTATGTTTACCCTTCAATACTTTGACTTCCCACTTGGAGAAGCTACCATGCATCTAGAGATCATATTATAACCTATTACATAGAACCATTCCAATGTTGTCTCCTTTAAAGTAAACATCCATTCCAATGCCCCATAATTTCAAGAGCAAGTGAATTTGGGCAATAATAAAACTCAAATTTAAAAAATCATGTATATAACCAATATTCATGCCAAAATCTAGTCAAATGACACCAACATTTACATGTTGAATGGGAAAAATTTAAAACGAAGTGGCAAATACAGTGCAAATGATGAGATATTTTGTAAACAAAAAAAAAACATAATGAATTATGCAATATACATGAAACTAAAACAATCACCGTTTATCCATGTATCTCATATTGCTAGGGTTTTCATAAATATTAAAACAATTGTGTTGTATATATTGGTTTAAAAACAAATTGGCATCCATACTTCATTTATATTTCATAAAAAGAACAAAATATATATATCAAATAAGTTGTATTATTTTATCTGATCCATTTGTAGTTTGGAAACAAGTCAAACAAGTTAATTTTTCTATAATAACATTGAAAGGAATAGGCTTGTAAATAAATCCATTTCAACAAAAATCATAATAGGAGATCAACAAACCAATTTATTTGACCATTCAATCATACATCTTGATACTAAGATAATGAGTTTTGTAGGGACTATCCCTATACAATTTTTTTTTACAATGTAAATGAATCTGGTATACAGTCCTAAACGGATTAACATTGGAAACTTAGTGATATTAAGGCATTTACATCAAACAGTCATGAACTTCAATACATTACACATATCATCCAATTTACATGTTATTAACAATAAGCATAACGAAATCATATAAAAGAACATCATGAATAACATAGGTACCGTTCACCAAGAGACGAGATTCTTGACTTGCAGCTACTTGCAATCCCCTGTAGTCATCCACCTCCAAATGTGAATGTTGACGGTGCTTGGACCAAATGCAGTGACCCATCGGTTGACCTCCCAGCCTACTACTTGGGTACCCTCCCTCCCCACGGACCCCCGAGCTGCAATGGGATTGTGAAATGGAGGAAGTGTGCTAGCTGATAGAGGTGAGCACTCCTTAGCTCAAGAGTCCCCTCTCTAAAGTCCTCTACCTCAACAAACTCAACTATAGCTCATAGCCACTACAAGACATAATCTTATCCATCAAAAAATCGAGTAAAAAGAGTCCCTTCTCCCATGGCTTGCCCCTTCTTTTATAGGAGGCTTCATAGGTGACACTTGGAAATTCATACATAATTAATTAATTTTATTAATCCAAAAGTTTGATTATTCACCCACCCATGTGTCACCCTCTCACCAAGACTCTCCAAATTTGTTTGCTTAAATTTTAATTTAAAAATAATATTTTTCCTCACCCCAACAAGACTTCCTATTTCTTCTCCTAGTTTTCACTTGATCCCCCTTTTCTACTCCTTAATTTGTGTTCATTACTGAAGTCAACTAATAAGTCTCAGATTTGGTCCCCTAACTACTTCCTAATTTAACTCAATTTTCCTCTTAGATGAATATTCTTATTTTGGCTCTTGCCACATGGAAGTTCTCTAAATTTCTCTAATTTTAATTTATTCATCTTATTTTAATTCACCACCCTCTTCTCTTAATGAAGCTTAACTATTTTAAGGTTAATATTTATAATTAACTATATGTTTCTCTTTCCCCCTTTTACCTAGTTAAGTTACTTATGTACATTATCTACCTAATATTTTCCAACATGGGAATGGTAGATTTCTTAAGGTAAAATATTTCATTTCTTCCTATCATTAGGGAATTTTGAGGTCTAAAATGGGCCTCTTAAGAAAAATGCACAACAAAAATAAACTTTATAAGAACCAATAGGATTCAAGATGATGATGTCAACCATGGGGAATGATTCACCATTTTTTAAGTAAAAGGGTAAAAAGATTAAAAAATAATAAAATAATAAAACTACTTTTTCAACTCGTATTTTTAACTTATCTCCCAAAGTTTTTACTCAAATTTCGAGCGGGATTACTCGTTGGATGAAAAATTTAATTCATCATCCAAAGAGTACCCATGTTTCATACTTTCGATGGACCCTGATACACGAAAAATTAGAAATACATAAAAAAAACGTGATTACAATCACATTTTTCATGTAGCATGACCCATCGAAAGTATGCAACATGGGTACTCTTTGGATAGGGAATTAAATTTTGCATCCAACGAGTACTCCCGCTCGAAATTTGAGTAAAAACTTTGGGAGATAAGTTGAAAAAGTAGTTTTTCTTTTTTCCCTCTAAAATTTGATGATGTAGTCAAATCTTATTTTATTATTTCCACTATTATTTTTAATTTCCTTAGGAGGCCCATTTTAGACCTCAAAGTTCCCCTAATGTCTCCCCTTACCCCAAGTTTTATTCTTGATTTAATTTCCTCGATTCTAACGTCATTTACCACATTATGTGAATTTGTAGTATTTTCATATCATTATTATATTTATTTGTTTCTTTTTAATGATTCCAAGGGTGCCAAGTTGGTTGTGCCCTTCAATAACTTCCCTTGAAGTTCCAAGAGTGCCATTCCTAACAATTTATTTGTGATGTCAAGTGTGCCAAGTCGGTCGTTCCCTTCAAGGACTTCCCTTGAAATTCCAAGGGTGCCACACCACTTGCCCTTCAAGCATCCAATGGTTATGAGGGGAAAGTCTAGGTGCAATGACATAGGCTACTATCATCTCTTATGTTTCCCACTATAGTGAGACTAATGGTGTTGGGGATCAAGGAATCCACCTTGATGTGCGCCCCCTAGTAAAATCCTTGTGAGTGACCCAAATTTGAGACCTGACCCCATGACATCGTGCTCTTCAAGGCGAAGGTGTTTCAACCTTTCCAGCCCAAGTCACGTTGGGAGTGCTAGTAGGTGAAATCAAGGACAATTTTCCACCCCTCCCAGCCATTTCATCCATTTGTATAGCTCCATCACCCATGTGTGAGCCATTTGGCCAAGAAACTAACATCTGCCTGCGACCACTAACATGTCATTAGAATTTATAGGAAGATCCAAACTGAGCTTTAAAATTTGAAGGATAAAGTATTCATATACATCAAACCATATGTTGTCAACTCATCACATGCGAGTGCATCTATTTTTTTTTCTGTCATGGGTGATAATCATCAATTACAATGTTTCAAAGTGTTAGTCATTGACATAATAACATCATCAACATGACATAGTCACCCACCTCGTTGTTCATCGTGAACTAAAACTAATGTAAGTAGCCAACATAAGGAACACATCCATCACAACTATTGTCATCATAACATCAGTAGTAAACATACATATCCATCAAAGATTTAGTCATCATAACATCAGTAGAAAACATGCATATCCATCAAAGCTATCATCATCATAACATTGACTAAGAAATTAACACATCCATCACATCCAATAATAGTAGATTCAAGTGTCTAAATCCTCAACTTGAGGTCCTCAAAGAATAATGTGTGAGTCTTAAGGCTAAATCAATGTTAATGTCATATCAAGGTCAGTCAACTAGAGCAGAGCACTACAAATTTGATCAATCGAAGAGCGGAATTTTGTTTAGGCGTGAGCCTAAAAAAATGTAACGAATAAAAGTGATTATAACTCAATTGACCAAAATCAGTACACAAATTTCTTTGGGGTAAACCATAATTTGAATAACTTGACAAGACTTCAAAATAATTATTTTTTTCAATGCCTCGATTACCATTTTGTCTTAGTGGCAAGTGACAACTATTTTGCTCAAATTAAATAAATGTGTGAATAAATGTGTCAAGGTTGTAGGACTAAATAAACTTGGGAGAAACTCAGCTAATGGCCACATTCAAGCTAAAAACTGATGATAACATGATTACATCAACAAGGATTGAAAAATAAGAAGGAAGCTATCAACAAAAAAATCGAGATTAGTACTAACTAGTATAATTTGAAGTCTATATTGATTATACTAAGTTTTTCATAGGAAATAAATAGTGGATCCAAAGATACCAGAATAGATGCAAATTTAGAACATTCATTTGGTGATGGATCAATCTAATCCAATCTACTTCAACGTATGGCAAATTCTCTATTGGCATGAACACACATGGATTACATTTTTTTATTTTTGAAGCAGCTACAAGTGTTGGAAATATGTGTTTTCATGCGAGCATTTCAGTCCCCTATGGGCCAATTCAAGTGGTGGGAAACACCAAGGTCCAATTATTCCTTTTAGCAACAACAATGTACTAAGGTGTATAACTTACATATCTATCTGAAAAAAAATATCATTATGTGCCATGTAACATTCAAAGGTGTTGCCCACATATTCTTCTTCATTCTCTAATCTTAAATATTTGAAAGGTTTATTTCATTTCTTTTCCACAAATACATAGATATTCTTTTATTTTTTCAAAGACATTATCTTTATTTTTTTGAAGAAATACATACAAATATACCTAAAAAAATATTTAGTCAAAGTCAAGTCAAAATATACCTTGCACATGGCAGTCATGGTTTGTTAAGGGAAAATAGGGCACTCTAGGCAAGTTTCTTTAAATATTTGTGATCCAATCCTTTGATGTTTCAAACATTGGTTAGTGATACTTCCCAATCACATGTCCTTCACATACATCATCAAAGAAAATGTAACTTCTTTAATCATTAATCTTTATTATAACAATCTACACAATTTGAATGTGTAGGTTTTCACAATTGTTTTTTCCCAAAGAAAAATTGTAAGTTTCATTAATAAGTTGAAAATTACATGTTGTAGATGCTTCATGGAAGCATATGTCAAAAGTGGTGGCCAGGCTACATTAAAAAATAAGTCGAGTCTGTTACAACACATCTGTCCAAAATAAATACATGAAGATAAGCCATAACATATAACCGATAAATACATAGAGAGCTACTAGAAAGTAAAATAAACCATCCAAAATCAGGGGAATGTTGCCCCCTGTGTTGGTCTGTCATCATAAGGTCTGTGGAAATACTGATAGAACTAATGACCATTCTACTCTTGAATCATCCAATGGTCCCTTGGTTGGTGCGCTCCCTCCTTGGAAAGTGAATCGGAAAGATGATTCCTCTCCCTGTAAATATGATGACAAGAAATAATATCAAATTGAGATTTCATAAGGAGGACCTCATCCAACAAATTCCGAAGTGTGTTCACGTGACAAATAGATTGTTGGTTGAACCAATATATGATAAGTTTTGAGTAACCAAAAATCTAGATTTGACTGCATCCTTTTGATATTGCAAGGTTTTCACAATTGTTTATCATGTTGTTGATGCAATTATTAGGAATGTACACTATGTATGGTTCAAAAAGATTTGAACTAAAATTTCAAAAAAAAATTGTGTCCCTAATGATGGTTGGAGTGTCAAATCAAAACATCAAACACACAATTTTCATCTAGAAGAATTACATCAACAACACAACCTACAAAATTACCTAATTGTCGATAAAATAATCCAAACTACATCATTGTAAATCCATTCATTCAATATGCTTGTACTAATCAACTTAACATGAAAGCATTCTATCATTCACTAATGTATTTTATTGAACAAACAATTTAATTATAAAAAATAATATATTGCGTTGAGAGGTGCTCTATAGTCCAGTATGGGGGTGATGTTGTAGTGTATGTTAATGAGTGTAAACACTTAAGTGGTGACTCAATATGGGAGAGATGTTGTAGTGATTGTAAATGAGTGTAAACATTTAATGTTGATTGCTTAATATGAGAGAGTTGTTGTCATAAAATAAAACATTAGATCAAATAATAATAATAATAATAAAGCATAACGTCAACTCACTTACAGAAGTAATAAAAAGTAAAAAATAATAAAAATAATAAATTTATTCGATTCAATCTATTATATTGTAATTTGGTTTTCATTAATAAAATTACAAACATCTTTTTTAAGGAAAAATGATAATATATAATCACATTAAAATATTTTAAAGTTAAATAATAATGATTCATATTTCAAAACATATAATTAATATAAACATATAGAAACTTAATATATATATATATATATATATATATATATATATATATATATATATATATATATATATATATATATATATATATATATATATTATTGCAGTGATTTGAGTTAATTAGATGGACCCAACAACGAAGACCGCGAATACATTAACAACACCACCAAACAAATTTGTTGAGATTAAAGAAGATTTAGTGTCCCTTATTAATCCTCGTTTTATAATTTCATGCAATTTTGCAATTGTATATGATAAAGCTAAAGGTGGAAGAGTTTTAGAACACTCAGCTTGCATAATTATTGAATGGAAACATAAAGTCCTCGATGGAGAGTGGTTGCGGGAACACTTGGGCATGGACTACTCAAGGGTGGTTTGATGCTCGACCATGTACTCCGTTTCCCTGATAATAAAGAGATCACAATGATGAGTAAAGAAAACTACAACAAGAAAGGTTGAAAAACATTCACTTTCATAATGAATTTGCAATTTCATGGTTAGGAGTTGCACAACACTATCTTCTACAATGAAACAGAAAATCCAATTTGGATGGGTTAATGTTTCTACCATTTTATTGATGAAGATGATCATTTTAGGAACATAATGTTAAAGACCATGAACTACATTGCGAAGGACCTATGGATCATGAAGACCATCTTTGAAAATTATGCGACTTGTTATGAATTATGTGGTTGTCGATATGGGGCTCCTGGTGGACTATCAGGTTGAAGAAGAACTCTCGGAGAGGCTCCTTACGATTGTTAGGGTTTCTCAAAAGCAGGTGGGGTCTTCCACAATGCTCGATGTCATTACCACCAAGGACCAATGCGGTGGAAATCCATAACGAGACAATTATCTGTGGAATACCCATTTTGAAAATTCCCTCTTGTAAACATTCTAAATATTCCTTATAATTATTTAGCCACAATTAACTACTTGAGAGAAAAGGACACGAAATTTAGTATCTTGAAAAAGGACATTGATTGAGAAACTTGGTTATTTTAAATGCTAGTCAGGGAAACTTATTATTTTGGTTAATGGAGCTAACTATGTTATTAATTCAACTGAAAAGGGCATGCCCATGTTCTTGTTGTAAAAAAATGCAAGTAAGAAAAGGACAAAAGATTAATAAAGGTATGGGATATATTGTCTAAGAAAAAGGATCTATGTATACCATGAAAGGGAGATGATTTTGTCTGTTGAAACAAAGAGGAGAAAATATCCTCAGTTAGTCAGAACCACGATGGGAAGTGGAGACCGAGGGAGGTCTATGAAAAACATAGAGGATTCATTCGCTCAAGGGGAGCGAAGTAGTGAGCAACAAAGCATTGTGGGATTGAGAGGATTTACTATAAAAAAATATTCAAAGGAGAACACTTTATTGATAGCCAGTTGAGGAACCTAAGAGGGCTTGTTGGGTGAATATCACAGAGCAGTGGCTTGCCTAAGGTTGAGGAAATCATTGGGAAGCTTTTGGATTGATGAAGCTACTCACAAAGAGACATAGACATTCAGGTATTTGTGAGGGTTTTTGAACTACCAGATGTTTCATTTGGGCTAATGAATTGGTTTTTGACTCACTAAGGAAGTGTCTGGTAAAGGTGACATTTGTACTTTCATGGTAGTTTTTCCAACTGATGAATCATCCCATATTAATGTGGAAATTATTCTCCTAAAAGTGAGTTTAACACTCCATGTTAGAATCCTTGTATTGATGCCGATTGTATTCTAAACTACTTAAATAGTTGGTGGGTGAATGTGGTGTAGCCTTGAGACACCTTGTTTCAGTTGATATGACTAGTTGTTTCCTGCGTTGATGTCCACTGTGTAAATAAAGATGTTTCCCTATCTTCAACATGACTCTTTGTATAAGTAGTGGGTGAAGGGGGTGTAGCCTTGGAACACTCTGTTTTAGCTTATACTATCAGTTGTTTCTCTGAAAGCACTCATCCTCAAGTTATGAAATCTAGCTTGGTGGTGACATTTGCAAAAAAAGATTGGCTTCATATGTTTGAATGATATGTATATGTTTATTGCATTGGTCGCATGCATATGCTATTAATGAAGAATGTGGAATTCCTGAGTGAAAGAGGGATGTTGATTCCCCGTATAAATTTATGAGGAATGATTGAATTCCTACAATGTTGAGAGGTTTAATCTCAGTGACTTTCAATCATGAGGAGATGGTGAATCTTTGTATTTAATTTATTGAACATGTTGAATATGATTTGCTAACTTGTATTATTTTTATTCCATTATTTTCTATATGTGTGTAAGCAATGTTGAATGGATATAAATACGTGATCATGTTGTGGCTAGGAAATTGGAGTGAATTTCCCGTGATGGTGAGAAGAGCACTTAGAGACACATTCTCTATGTATTTCACTAGGAAAGTTAATAGCTTGAGTTTTACATTTATCCTTGTGAATTCTAGGAGTAAGATGCCTATGTATTTCAACAAAGTTTAGTTGATTATTGAGCATATTGAATTCATGGCTTCCATGGACATGGTATGCTAGAAGGGAAATTGAAATATCTTGGATCTTCATCCTTGATCTCGTTCAAGGCAAGTCAATATTCAACAGGAAGTCGAGTCATGAGGGCTTCGGGCATGTGTAATACTAGGAAGAAATCCCAAAAATTGTTCTAAGTAAAAAACCTTGCAAACAGGTCAAAAATCACTTGTTAGGCCCGCTAGGTCAAGCGTCGGGTTAGTTAGTCAGGGTGGGCAGGTCGAGACTAGAGGTAAATCATACTTTTCGACTAGTCAAGTGGGATTCACTAGTTGGGTAAGGGTCGTTCAAGCCTAGGAGCAGGTCGGGTTGGTAATTCAATCGAGCTCATTATACAATGAGTTAAGTCCGGGTTTCCCAGATGTGGGTGATAGACGCTGAGAGATGGTGCCACTTGGACGCTAGGTGGCAGGGCACCTGTCCACCCCATGCGCCTGCACATGGCCACCTAAGGTGTTTTAAATGTCAGAGCGTGGGGAATTTACTTACCACCCCCGCCAACCTCCCATCGACGTCCTCTGCATTAATCTTCGACTACTGCACATTTACTCCATCCGTCTTGCCTTGGCCGCCTCCCATGGCCCTTAAACTCGCCACCCCTACTCCTCCTTTCACCATTCGCCTCTCCCTTCAACTCTGCGCAGCCGCACTTGGTGTCTCCACCACACCTTGGCTCCTCTGCTCTGTTCCCTATCCCTTCGGTAGCCTTTCCTTGGATCTCGACACCCTGGTTGCTCCAGAGGACGCTCCTTCTCCTCATATTTCCTCTTAGTCCCTCTCCTCTGCCATGCCCAGAAGACATCGAATGAGATGCCGCAGAGCAGGAGGGTGTGGTCTTCCCTTTAGGCCTCCCACCTCGGCCTCTGCGGGCAAGACGGTGAATTTATCTGTGGATTGGGCGGAGCCAAAAATCTTCGACCCCATCAACCTTTCTACCCATCTGTCTCTCCACCTTCCAAATTCACCTTCTGATCCCTCTAGCTCAGGCCTTCTTCCCAGGAAAAGACCCCACAAATCCACCATTTCGTCTGCTCCTTCCTTCTCTCCCCGCAAAATGAAGGCCTTGCCGATGCAGAGCGCTTCAAGTAGTGAAGCAGGTTTGAGCTCGAACGAGGAAGGAATCGCTACGAACGCCGACACTCTTGCAACCTCCTCCATTTCGCCAGATGCCCAAGTGCTGCTTCTCCCTTCGTCAACGGCCCATGCGTCCAAGAAGGAGGAGGACGAGTTAGATTATGCATGCAGGATAGTGGAAGAGCCACCCCTCCCTCCAGAAAAGAATGATAGCTCTCCATCAGCTCAATTTTTGGGTGCTCATCTCTTTTTCCAGTCATCTTTTTGTTATTTCAAGGTTTCTAGTGTTATGGTTCAGTCAAGTGTTATGGTTATGTCCTAAACTTATAACTTGTCAAGCTAGTTTCCTGCTATGGGAAACTCATTATCAACTCTCTTTGCTCTAATCTTGGGCTGGTTTCCCCGATTGGGGCAACCACTTTTTTGAGTTTTTGGATATAAAACCTCCCTCCGGAATTGGCCTGCCAAATCTGGAGGATGAGAAATGTAAATTTTGGAACTGTATGATATAATAGAAGTAACCTAATTTAGAAAAAAAAAAGAGTTACGTCGGGGTTGGGGCTGCGGCCAATGTCACGCGTTAATTTATCGGTGAAATGGGTCAAACACCGACTGTACACAAGAGTGCATGTTCCATAAGGACCTGTACATGGTGGCATAGTGGCCACATAGGTGACATGAAAGATGTCACGTGGGTGACACATGGGGGGGCGTTACTGATGTGGCAAGTTTAATGAGCCTAAATTTAAATGACCATATCTTTTGATTCGTAAGTTGGATCGGGGAAAAATTTATATCATCAAAAATTTCTCGACGAGATGAACGTGATGGAAATGTTTGTTTCTAGTTTTCACGTAGTTAAAAAGTGAGGAATTTTATGACCCCATTTCCATGACAAGACTGTGGAGTTACAAGGGTGTATCAAAGCAAAATTTTCAAATGTTGGACCTTTGGGAATAGAATTGGAGTTCTGCTACAAAATTGACCAAACAATAAGTTTCAACCTGTAATGAATAATGCTTTTGTTTTTTATGTATTTATTGTCATGTATGCTTCTGGAATATTAGTATTGATTTCATTGATATGAATGTGCTAACTTGAGGTGTAATGTTGTAGCTAACTTTTCACCAGTAGACTCACTGTAACAATCCAAGGTGATGATTTACATAATGTGTGTGTATGACAACAAATAAGATAAGATAAGAAGAAACCAAGGAATAAAGAGGGATGAACAATAACATGGTGCAATACAACACTGACAAGTATCAGTATGGACTTGAGGAAGAATCAATCGAGAAGAGAGGAGAAGCAACCTCTTATAACTTAAGGGAAACCTTGAAAAGTTTAATAGCTGAGATAACGATCTACAAAGCTACAATGAGAAGCTTGTCAGGGCACAAGAAAGGTTAGTCAAAGCACAAGGGGAGCAAGCTGAAGTGAATTCAGTTATACTACAATGTCTCTCATATTTAGAGAGGTAAAGGAAACATGATTGTGAGCTAGCCATAGGATCAGGAAAATTTCATCAGAACAAATAAAGCAAGAGGAAACAAGTAATGGAGTAGGTGGAAGTAGATCTAGGAGAAGGCACAAAATATCAAGTGAAGACATAATGAAGGGAGGTACCCCATTAAGTACTCCAGAGAGAATAACCAACGCTCATGAGAAAAAATTTGATGATACTCACAGAAGATACTATCATCATCATCATCATGGAAAAGGAGGGAAAATGAATATGTACTGGAAGAATTCAAAAAGGCCAAACCTCCTACATCTGATGGTGAGGTAAAGGAAGCAGAAGGTGTTGAGGCATTGTTGCTTGGGATAAAGAAGCTCTTTAGAGTCCACAAATACTCCAAGAACATTAAGGCAAAGGTGGCTACCTTCAGTTTGAAAGGCAACGTTGATATCTGGTGGAAACATTTAAAGAATGTGAAAAACATAAAGGAGGACGAGCTTGACTTGGAAGGAGTTTGAGAATTATTTCAGAGGTGAGTATCTATTTGAAAGGTATTTTGATAGAAAGATGGGGAAAATGTTAGATGATAAATATACTACCAAATTTTTTGAGTTGTTGAGATATGTTCCCTATTTAAAGGACGAAAAGGAAAAATTTCAAAGGTATATAAGTGGGTTTCCACAAGTGTTTAAGGTTTGAATTGAGTTTGATGAGCTGCAAACTCTTGAAGATGAAATAAGGAAATTAAAGCATTGTTATGAGGAGTCTAGGCACAAACCTGAGTATAATGTGAAGTGGAAATCAAAGAGCAACAACAAATTTAAAGGAAAATGGAAGAGAGTAGTTAAGGGAATACACTTTGATCAAGAGATCAAGTTCTTAATGGAAAAATGCTCAAAAAATTAGTTGCTTAGAATTGGTCCAAACTAGAACGACAAGAAAGAGCTTGGAAAAATGATCTTATAGCCGCGAACGGCACCGAAAACCGATGCTGTATGAGAAAGTTATTCAGCTTTGAAGTTTTTCAATTTCAGGCAAAAAGCCCAATTTGACTCAGTTTGACCATATTTAAAAAAAAAAATTTATTAAAAAAAAATATTCCACAGAATATTCCGTGGAAGAGCCAATGGCATGGCGCCATGTGGCTAGCCCGGAGGCCGCCACGTGGCCCCAAGGGTCAAATGTTGAATTGTTTTGTTGTGGCAAAATTATGTGTCGCGGGCAAGAATCGACCACTGGTCGGGGCGTTGGCAACCGGGCGGCCCGACCAGTGGGCCACCGGTGAGTTTTAACTTCTTTGGTCGCATTGTTCTATATAAAGTTTAAACAAGATTGGGCGGGGCCCGAAAGGGGGCCAACCCCCTCAACATAGAACCTCACGCTTGGAACCAAGACCTTAAGCATTGGCGCGTCAAACAGTGGAGGGCCTGGTCACGTGGACCGGCGGGTGGAGCGGAGTGTATTTAATATATGGTTTTATATTAATGTTCAACGTTAAACACATCCGCATTAAACTGAAAGTCTCAACCACCTTCTCCGACGGAAGCGGTCATGTGGTCTTATCTTCTTAGCACCATGACCTAGCGGTGTTATGGCGGAGCGCCCAACTTTAGCGCCGACCCCTGAATTTTCGGGCTTAACTGGAGTTCCACCAGATTTGGTGGAGCTTTCCTAGCCCTAACTAGGCAAAGTCAGTTTTGGTCATAACTTGGGCTAGGGAAGTCTAATTGAAGCGAATTTGTTTTTGTTTTGGGGGTATTGGAGCATTCTAAAGCTGTTAGAACAGGTTGCAGAGCCATCAGGGCACTCTGTCAATGATTTTATCAGCGAATTTGCTTGTGGAGCCACCAGGGCTAGGTGAATGATCAGTTGTAATGGGCTATTGTCATCTGTTTGAGGTGAATGAATAGTCAATTTTTACTGTTTCCAGCACTCTGATTTTGAATTTGCAGCTATTTCAGCCTTTTGAGGCTTTCTTCATGGTGTAATACTTATTTTGAGCATTAATAAAAGAGGGAAAAGCCTATTTGGAGGCTTTTGGACCCAGCAGAGGTTGCCCAAGAGAGGGGTGAACTGCTTAAACAAATGCTTACTGTTATGATGTGCATTCTTGCTGCTTATTTCCAGAGTTTACTACATTAAACAGTAATTTTTAATAAGTCCACTTTTCACAATGAGACTTATACAGTGATCAAAACTCATTTGTTCCATTTCAAACCACATTACTTCCATTGCAGAATACCTTAACTTGCTTATTCAAACATAAAAATTGGTTAATGAATACTTTGCAAACAGAAACAAATACTTTCATTGCCAGATCGTTTTAGTGTTTACTTCATATTTCTTTAGGCAGAGCCAGTAAGAGGGCCAGAAGCTTCTGGTTTCATCCTTTCTAGTAAAGGTGAAATAACCAGTAAAAGCCCCTATTGTCTATCTATGTATAAGAAATATTTTGTTCACACATTTCAGATCAGATTGGTATCAGAGCCAGGTTTTGCTCAAAAGTTTGTGAATTTTGTGCAAGGAAATTGTGTTGTTCTACAAATTTGATGCTTACTAGGCTGAAATTGAAAAGAGGGGAAGGACAATTGGTTAGAGCACAAGATAATCCTCAACCAAGGAGGGCTAGGGTGCCATTATCTCCACCTTCCATTTCTTCCTCATTAGCCATAGAATCAGCCACAAACATGTCTTCAAGAGAAGGAGAAGTACATGAGGAAATGGATCCCAAGGAAGAAGAAAGAGTCTTTAGAAAAACTTTCTTGGACATGACTGAGATGGTTAGGATCCTCTATCAGGAGAGAAATGATAGGATTGCTGGAGAAGGGTCTAGAAACCAAAGAGAAGAAGGAGATTCTTCAGGAGGGAAGAAAGACAATGATAAGTCTAAGAAAGGGAATGGAGGAAATGGTGATCCACCATCTCCATCGTCATCCTCTTCCTCAACATCATCCTCTTCAACTTCTATAAATCAGTGACACAAAACAAAAACATCTCTTAGAAATCCTTTGTTAAAGCTCGATGTAAAATTTGAGTTTCCGATGTTTAATGGTGATGTTAATGCAGAGAAATTGGATAACTAGATTAGACAACTGGAAGTCTATCTAAGAATTCAAAATTTGCATGATGATGACACAAAAATCCAATTAGCCTCATTGAGAATGGATGGAGCAGCTTTGGTTTGGTGGGAAGCCAAGACCAGAGAGGAAATAAAAAAGCATGGTAAGATAACTCTAGCATGGAATGAGTTTATTACTGCTATTAAGAAACAATTTTATCCTCTTGCTCATATTCAGAAGGCTATCATGAATTGGCAAAATTTTAGGCAACTTAAGGGACAAAATGTGCAAGATTATACCCAAGAATTTAGAAGGAGAGCACTTTTACTTGGGGTTGATTTACAAAGTCAAGACACTTTGTTGAAGTACATAGGAGGTTTGCACAGTTACCTTCAACATACTATCCTAATGTTTAATCCTACCAGCTTAGATGAAGTCTGTGTCCAGGCTACACATTTAGAAGCTAGAGGAAAGAATGCTTTTGATGCTTTGAATGAGGATAGTAATTTCAAAAACAAAGGAAAGAAAAGAGTTGCAAATTCAAGAAAGGAAAAAGGAAAGTTCTTTTGCAAGAACTGTTCAAAGAAAAGTCATGATGAAGACCCCTGTTGGAAGCTTCATCCTGAACTGAAACCAGAAAAATACAAGAACAAAAACAAGACCAAAGAAAAGGAGAAAACTGTAGCAACAGTTGAGCAAGACTTAGGGTCAGACTCCGGTGATGAGACAAAAAGCATAGCCATGGTTTTAAAGAACATTAAGGGGAAAGAAGTGGTGCAAGACACAACTCCTAGTTCTAGCTCTTTGAATTTTCACAAAGATACTCATGAAGAAAAGAGGAGGATAGAGCTCTTCCATGTGAGGGTAATTTCAAAACATACCAAAATTGACACACTGTTTGACAGTGGGTCACAAGCGAATCTTATATCTGAAGACTTGGTCAAGCAGCTTAAACTTGATACCATTCCACATCCGAAGCCTTATCCACTTGGATGGATATGCAAGGATGCCAATTTGCAAGTTTCAAGGAAGTGAATATTGCGCTTTGCAATAACTGCACACTTTATTGACACAGTTGAACTTGATGTGGTGCCGCTTTATATCTCAGGTATTGTTTTGGGAAGTCCTTACTTATTTGACAGGAAGGCCATCTTTCATCGACATGAAAACAAGTATCACTTGTTCAAATATGGTAAAGAGTACATTGTGAGAGCACACAAGAAGAAGCTGGAATCTTCTTTACTCCATGCAAGTCAATTGAAAAGACTGGTTAATGCAAGTCAAAGTCTAACTTTGTTAATGTTGAAACGACAAGATTTTGAGCATTCACCTTGTTATGATGTTGCTAATGATTTGTCTCAGTTTAATAACAGTTTGTCTTTGAAAGAAGATGATGTTATGTTGCGCAAATTACCTTTTGGGTTAGCCAATGCAGTGAATGAAGTGTCAAAGCAAAGCAATGCAAGCAAGGAGGACACACAATTCAGCATGGGACAAAGTTGGTTTCAGAATGGTAGAATTCGCCATGGGAATAGTTTGCAAGGTGAAAGTTATTTTAAGTCTTCTGGGAAGTTTGATCAGTGTAGAAGAAGTTTGTTTTCTGCAGATTACAATTGTTGTTCTACAAATTTTAATCATTTGCATCATGACTCTGTCAATCTTAGCAAGGGTCAATCAGTTGATTCCAGAGATAGTTTATCATTTTCTCAAAATCTCCATTTGATGAAATCGGGTAGATTTCAGTTATTCAAGGGTGGAAGAGTGGAAAATCAGTCTCCACATTATCAGTTTCACTAATCAGAGAGCTTTTGGGGTCCAAAAGCTTCCCATTTGGGAGGTGTGATTAGGAGATCAAGTCCTTAATGGAAAAATGCTCAAAAAATTAGTTGCTCAAAATTGGTCCAAACCAAAACGACAGAAAGAGCTCGGAAAAACGATCCTGTAGCCGCGAACGGCACTGAAAACCGATGTTGTATGAGAAAGTTATTCAGCTTTGAAGTTTTTCAATTCCAGGCAAAAAGCCCAATTTGACTCAGTTTGACCATATTTAAAAAAAAAAATATTCCACAGAATATTTTGGGAATATTCCATAGAATATTTCGTGGAAGAGCCAATGGCAGGGCGACACGTGGCCCCAAGGGTCAAATGTCGAATTGTTTTGTTGTGGCAAAATTATGTGTCACAGGCAAGAATCGACCACTGGTCAGGGCGTTGGCAACCGGGCGGCCCGACCAATGGGCCACCGGTGAGTTTTAACTTCTTTGGTCGCATTGTTCTATATAAAGTTTAAACAAGATTGGGCGGGGCCCCAAAGGGGGCCAGCCCCCTCAACATAGAACCTCACGCTTGGAACCAAGACTTTAAGCATTGGCACGTCAAACAGTGGAGGGCCTGGTCACGTGGGCCGGCGGGTGGAGCGGAGTGTATTTAATATATGGTTTTATATTAATGTTCAACGTTAAACACATATGCATTAAACTCAAAGTCTCAACCACCTTCTCCGACGGGAGCAGTCACGTGGTCTTATCTTCTTAGCACCACGACCTGGCGGTGTTATGGCAGAGCGCCCAACTTTAGCGCCGACCCCTAAATTGTCGAGCTTAACTGGAGTTCCACCAGATTTGGTGGAGCTTTCCTAGCCCTAACTGGGCAAAGTCAGTTTTGGTCATAACTTGGGCTAGGGAAGTCCAATTGAAACGATTTTTTTTTTGTTTTGGGGGTATTGGAGCATTCTAAAGCTGTTGGAATAGGTTGCAGAGCCATCATGGCACTCTGTCAGTGATTTTATCAGCGAATTTTCTTGTGGAGCCACCAGGGCTAGGTGAATGATCAGTTGTAATGGGCTATTGTCATCTGTTTGAGGTGAATGAAAGTCAATTTTTACTGTTTCCAGCACTCTGATTTTGAATTTGCAGCTATTTCAGCCTTTTGAGGCTTTCTTCATGGTGTAATACTTATTTTGAGCATTAATAAAAGAGGGAAAATCCTATTTGGAGACTTTTGGACCCAGCAGAGGTAGCCCAAGAGAGGGGTGAACTGCTTAAAAAAATGCTTACTGTTATGTTGTGCATTCTTGCTGCTTATTTCCAGAGTTTACTACATTAAACAGTAATTTTTAATAAGTCCACTTTTCACAATGAGACTTATACAAAGATCAAAACTCATTTGTTCCATTTCAAACCACATTACTTCCATTGTAGAATACCTTAACTTGCTTATTCACACATAAAAATTTGTTAATGGATACTTTGCAAACAGAAACAAATACTTTCATTGCCATATCGTTTTAGTGTTTACTTCATATTTCTTTAGGCAGAGCCAGTAAGAGGGCCAGAAGCTTCTAGTTTCATCCTTTCTAGTAAAGGTGAAATAACCAGTAAAAGCCCCTACTGTCTATCTCTGTATAAGAAATATTTTGTTCACACATTTCAGATCACACTTGGTCCATATCAATCAAGAAAATTGGTAGAGTTTCAACATTGTCAACCAAATTCGATCCACTCAGACCTTGACAGAGGAGGCCAAAGGCTACAGGGGAGGACCTTATAAATGCTAGGCATGTGGAGAGAATCACCTGAGAATGATTTTCTACACCATAATAATGCTAGCCCAAGATTGTATAGCATGTAAGAGGTTGAGATAGTTAAGGACATGGCACAAAACATGCCAAGAATTTATGTAGCCATGGATAATTTCCAAGTGTACCATTAGGAAACAATTATAGAAATGGAAGGTATGCTCTATGATCAAAGAATTTCAATTCTATTTGAACATGGTTCGAATTATAGTTATATCAATTTGGCGACAGTGGAAAAATGCAATTTGAGCAAAGAAGCACACTAGGATTCGTGGCTAGTTCAACTAGCCACAGAGACCAAAAGAAGAGTGGACTCTTCATAGTGTATATAATCTCACTAATTCCACTCTACCAATATGTCCATTAGATTTTGAATCCTCATTACCCAAAATAATGTTTAGGCATTTAACTTCTCCCTCATGGTTGTAGGCTCTGTGTGCATCCTCCACACCTCTAATATGCGATCATGAACCTTATTTGTCCTTCAATTACCCTTTAAGTCTACAATTTTTATGAAAATCAAGGGTAGAATTGGTCAGTGACCCCCACTAACATTTTTGTAGTCCTAACCATGGACCTACACCTGAAATTTCATCCAAATCCAACTCTGGCCAAAATAAGAATTTGACTCTAGTCTTAGTTTTTTTTTCAAACATAGGCCATCATCTTGCTAACGTGACATAGAAAGTGGTTTCCAATGTGGCATTAGTGTCCACTTGTCAGCCTTCTATGTAGCTATGTCATCCCCTAAGCCACCTGAATGCCCCATCACCCTTGGGCATCCACCTCTCTCTCTTCTTTCTTCTATTTATTATCTTAACAAGTGCATGTTCTACCCGTACCTTACAATGCACGTGGTACCATCTCATCTGTTGATGCGACCAATAGGGGTCCTATATCATCACCTTTCTGTTGGCATGCATACAAATTGTCGATCCTATATCAACGACGATGATGGATTACATGCCATCAACTAGCACAAGAGTTGAAAACCCCACATAGTCATGCAATTGATTACCACTAGAGATATGGACAAGGAACACACATGGAAACCCAATAGGTTACAGGAGGTGATGCATTTTTATAATTATCATTCTTAAATGCTATTATATTGTTAGGCTCGTTGAATACAAACACACATTGTTAATATAAGGATCAAAACTAGGGTATTACAATGAAAAGTGATGACTCCAACTTCATTTGTCAACCATAATTGCACCAATACCAGAGAGAGATAGCACATAATAATGCACTATAGCCACCATCTACGCTTGTCTATCACCCACAACTCACTTGGAGCATACTTGACTCCTTATTGAAAACTACTTACATATACTCATGGTGTCTCAACCATATGGGACAAACAGAAGGTAATTCATTGTCAATTTAGCTGCCATGTAGGGGCACAATAGATCAAGTGTAGCTAGGGTGCAAGACTATAAACATTAACCCCATCCATTAATGGTAGCAGTGCCATATCCTATATGAATTCTGGCATGTAATTCCACAGATATACCAACTAAAATTTAATCTTGTGATTGATGCCCCAACAAACTCAATATAAGAATAATAATGGTGTTATGTGACAATCCTTGACTTGAAAGGAGATTCCAAATACACAGAGCAATCACAAAAATCATATTGAGGACAAAACCATGCACCAATTACCTCCAAACTTCACATGCTTCATTCACATGGACTTGCTTCTTTGATTATGGTGTTTCCTTTCTTATCTTCTTGGGAGATTGGATTGTTCATCAATTCCTTCACTTTTCTTATGGTGAGTTTTTTTTTCATTAAGTTGAATTTGATTATGGAAAAAAGAAAACAAACCTCCAAATAAGTTTACATATGCTAGGCCTAACTTAGAATTTCCAAATCAAAACCAATTAATGCATCCCCCCATTGAAAGGTAGCCACAAACTACAAGTTGCACAAGGTACAATATTCTTAATGGAGGCATTGTTATTGATTGAAACAAAGATTCCTTGTGGCGTCACACAAGTCTTCAATGTTATTTTCACCATACATAAAATAGCATATTTTTCCTACAATGGCATTGAATATATTCCATCCAATCTAAAGCGTAAACAATAATGATTTGATTACATCTTAATTTGAACCATCATTCCTCCATCTTGGTTGAATTCCTTTACAACAAGTGTTTCAACAAAGTCTAGAAGTAAGTAGGTAATCTAACTAAAGCTAAACAAAATTTATTGCAATGGACCTCTCAAATTACAAACCTCTTATCATTGTGATTTGATTCAACCTGCAAGTGCAAGAGTGTAGCCTTCTCAAATCCTTTAAATAGTTTATGGTGTATGCCTATCAACACATGTTTTTCGATCACAAAACACTACCACTTCTCCACAATGTAGCAATTAGATTTCTAATTAATCAGCAATGCCACTAATTTCTCTCATAATTAACAAAACTACAAACACACTAGCAACACACTTTTATAACAAACTAGCAACTACCATTCTCAAAGAATATACACTATCTACCATACTTCTATAATAAATGCTTTGTTATGGCCTTTGATTTAGGGTTAAAATAAAATAGACATTTTTCCACAACACACCAAAACTATAAGATGTTTTTGAGAGTGTAAACTTGTGTGATCCATATCTATTATTAATAAATCTTCCAAGAGTACACATATATAATGCATGCAACGATCAAAACCAGTTAAAAATAATAAATTAATAAAACTACACGTTAAGGAAATAATAATAATAATAATATTGCAAATTTATATGTGAAATTTTGCATTTAAAATAAATATATTATCTTTTAACACACTAACTATCTTTAAAGAAATATAAAATCCAAATAATTAAAAAAAAAAAATTATATCTAATTAGATACAACTTAAGTATTGATGAGTTTGGCAATGCATTATATTAAATATCATTTTTGAGATTCAACTAAGTTAACTAAGTCGTGAAAAATTACAAAAAAAACCAGTTATATAAATACATTCTAAAATAATCCATAACAATACCCAAACATAACTAAAATATTTTATATACCCAAATATTAAATATAAAAATAAGAATTAATCATTCCAACCGGAGTCGTCTAACGAGCCAGAGGAATTGCCCGGACGGTCAAAATTGGCCGGAATCCGGGCCAAAAAAATTTAAAAAATCTTGCAGAAACAGTGTTTGAATCCTGATTTTGACATTGGAAATGGATTCAGCACCATCAAAAATCTGTAGGACACCCAAAATATTAAACTTTGATAGTTATAACATGGACTTAGAAAAATTCCTGCCGGATTTTCTGAAAATCTTATCGGAATTTTCATGATTTTCAAGGCGATTCCTCTGGCTAGTTAGACTACGGCATTCCAACCATCTCAAAAATTACACATTCAAACAAAATTTCACAAATTATTCATTTCAACAATTTCAAGATATATAATTTTAAATGTTTTACTAATTCAATTGTAAACTTAATCAAATCTCTTTATAGTTTGACTAATATAATTTGCCCAATAATAAAAAAAGTTTATGGAAGTTTTAAAATTATAAACATTACTTGCGTTTTAAAATACATATAAACTATAAAACTTCATTAAAAAAATTGCAATATAAATTATGAACTCATAGCTACTGAATCAATTTGGCATTGGCTGCGACGCGACAGAATAACAGAGATGCGTTGTGGTTGAATTGATTGAGGAGAGGATCACAAAAAAACTTTATCACGTGATTAATCAAATATGAAACCAAAATAAAAAATAATTCAAATACCAGGTTTAACTAGTATATCAAATTTGGCTTAAAAGAATTCAATTTCTCCTCTATGGTAAACGTCAATTAACGTCAATTCAACTGTTTGTGTTGATGCCAATTGAGATTTTTAACAGTTATTTAAATTTGGCTTAAAAAAATTCAATTTCTCCTCTATGTTAAATGTCAATTGAGCTGCTTTAAATTTATGTAAATAAAAATCAACAGGAAGCCCCTGTACTCGCTCAACTGCGAATAACCCAATTGTGAATGGTCTTATGACCCCCTCTTACAATGATTATCTACTGCGTCTATTTTGCTCTCTATTGGGCAGCGCTGCTTCTTTGGCTCGGACGCTGGACGCCGTAATTTGGAACATCTCAACCTCTACTCCCACACCGGACACTGTAATTTGGAACATCTAGAGACATCAAGATTTTCCAACCACGTACAATGTTCAACACCTTCCAGCTCCTCTAACTCACAGCATCCTCTGACACTCAACCTCTGAAGCTGTGTACATTGGAATAACCCACGAATCCTCTTCAACTTTACACATCCATCTGCCCAGAATCCATATAAAGATTCCAATGTCGCCAGGCTTGGCAGCTCTTCTAATTCAGAGCAGCCACTAACATCCAGACCTCGAAGCTTCGTACACTGCGCCAACCCCTGTATGCTCTTCAGTTTTACACATCCGTCCGCCCTCAAATCCTCGAGAGATACCAATCTTTCCATAGTTGGCAGCTCTTCTAACTCACAGCATCCATTAACACTGAGACTTCGAAGCATTGTTGCAAACTGTAACCCCCTTATTCTCTTTAACTTCACACACCCCTCTGCCCACAACACCTTCAGAGATACCAATGTTTCCATAATCGGGAGTTCTTCTAACTCAGAGCACCCATTAACATTTAGCCTCTGAAGCTTTGTGGCAAGCTCCAACCCCGTAATTTTCTTCACCTTCACACATACCGCTGTCAACTCCTCCAAAGATATCAATGTTTCCATACTCGACAGCTCTTCTAGCTTAGAACACCCACTAAATCTAAGGTGTCGAAGCTTTGTCAACCCCGCGAATCCCCTTAGGTTCTTTAGTTTCACACATTTATCTGCCAACAAGCTTTCTAGAGATACTAATGTTTCCAAACTTGGCAGCTCTTCTAATTCAGAGCACCCACTAACAATTAGCTTACGAAGATTTGTACACTGCGCCAACCCCCTTATGCTTTTCAACTTTACACATCCGCCTGCCCACAACATCTCCAAAGATGCCAATGTTTCCATAGTGGGTAGCTCTTCTAACTCAGGGCATTCAAACACAACTAGCCGTTTAAGCCTTGTACAGTGGGCCAACCCCCGTATGCTTTTCAGCTTCACACATCCGTCTGTCAGCAACTCCTCCAACAATACCAATGTTTCCAGACATGGCAACTCTTCTAACTGAGAGCACCCACTAACATTTAACAGTAGAAGTTGTGTCGCCTGTTCCAACCCCATGATGCACTTCAACTTCACACATCCATCTGCCCACAAGCCCCTCAAAGACACCAATGTTTCCATTCGTGGCAACTCTTCTAATTCAGAGCACCCATTAACACTTAGCTTCTGCAGCTTTGTCAGGGACTTCAGGCCCTTAATGCTCTTTAGCTTCACAAAGCCGTCTGCCCACAACTGCTCCAGAGATACCAATGTTTCCATACTTGGTAACTCTTCTAACTCAGAGCACCTACTAACATCTAACAGTTGAAGCTTTGATGCATGCTCCATACTCGACAACTTCTCTAACTTCAAGCACCCATTAACACTTAGCTTCTGCAGCTTTGTCAGGGACTCCAGGCCCTTAATGCTCTTTAGCTTCACACAGCTGTCTGCCCACAACTGCTCCAGAGATACCAATGTTTCCATACTTGGTAACTCTTTTAACTCAGAGCACCTACTAACATCTAACAGTTGAAGCTTTGATGCATGCTCCATACTCGACAACTTCTCTAACTTCAAGCACCCTTTAACACTTAGATTCAGAAGTTTTGTTGCAAGCTCCAACCCCCTTATGCTTTTCAGCTTCACACATCTGTCTGCCCACAACTCCTCTAGAAATACCAATGTTTCCATGCTTGGCAGATCTTCTAGCTCAAAGCACCTACGAATATCTAACAGTTGAAGCTTTGTCGCTAGCTCCAACCCCTTGACGTTCTGCAGCTTTACACAGTCGGATGCCCGCAACTCCTCCAAAGATACGAGTGTTTCCATACTGGGTAGCTCTATTAACTTAAAGCAATTACTAACATTCAAGTCTCGAAGATTCTGCCATTGCGCAAACCCTGGTAAACTTTTCAACTTCACATACGAGTCTATGTGCAACTCCTCTAAAGATACCAGTGTTCCAATAGTGGGCAGCTCTTCTAACTCAACGCAACCTGAAACTGATAGTCGTTGAAGCTTTGTCAGTTGGGGAAACCCGGATATACTCTTCAGCTGCATACAGTCCACTATCAACAACTCCTCCAAACGTACGGGCAGCTGCGAAACACAAACATTGCTGTGATATTAGTAGTCACAAAACACACATACACTCTGGTGATATTCATAATCACTAAACACACAACAGTTTACACAACAAATCTCAATTTACCTGTGATTCCTGTTGCCACAATGTTTCCAATGCGCTGTTGGACACCTGAAGAACTTTTAAATTATTCAGTGGAATCCAGGAAGGCAGGGAAGAATATGGACATCTTTTCCACCGGAGCCAAATGAGATTTGGGGATTTCACCCTCCTTAGAATGGGTTCTGCCAGAGAACCTTCAGTATCAACGAGTTGTAACCTCCTCATCTGAATACTGTCAAATTCATCATCTCCGTGACATTCACCAAGAACCATTCTAATTCCCCGCACGATTACTTGTCCATTCTGGAAAAATGATAGTTGTCACATGTTTTTTTTGGCTGCAAAATGATGAACAACTAAAAAGATTGAACAATTGAATAACATCTAAAATATTGAAAGTTGGACTACTTACAGATGACTGGAGCATCAAATCATCAATGAGGTTATTTGTCCAACACCAAAGACGACACGGCGAAGAAGATGCTGCAACATATCTTCCTAGATCTCTTAAATGGTCATGCATATGGATCCTATAGATCTCCCTCAGTCGCATTCCAACTGGCACATCAGAACTTATATCACTGTCCCATTCCACCACTTCCACCAGACATTTATTTTGTAGATTTTGAAAGCCCAGGTTGCCTTCCCAATTTGAGCTGTCCCATATTCTGATGGCCATATCCTTCTTTTCCCCTATAAAAAAGCATGCAATGTCCAAGAATATCTGTTTTTCCTCTCTATCGAGGGCGTTATAACTAATTCGAAGTCTTTCTTGGATTTCACTGGGAAGTATCTTTACAAATTTGTCCAACTGCTTCTGCCAGTAGGAGATGTCATTATTTCCATAGAGAAGTGCCCCGAACACTTTTAAAGGTAAAGGCAAACCATCACAAGCTTCTACAAACTTCTCTGTTAAACTTTCAAATTTTGGGAGTGGATAGGGCTGGCTGAAGGCATGACGGCAGAAGAGCTTTAGGGAGTGTTGTTTATTTAACCCGTTCATTTTATAAATTGATGATTCTTCTACCCCCGATCTTGTAAGAACACTCTTGTCTCGAGATGTAACTAATATTAGGCTATTAGAGTGGATAGACTTTTGATTTGGCACAAGTGCATCTAGTTGATCCACTTTATCTACATCATCTAAAATTAATAAGGTCGGGTGACAGGGTAGAAGCTGTTTGAGCATGTCAATCCCTTCATCCTTATTGTTTATTGGCAGATCTGATCCAGACAATCTCTTAAGAAGACTGCTCTGCAACGAAACTAAAGAGCCTTTATCAACAGTTTCTCTTACATCGGATAGAAAACATCATCTGCTATACTGTGAACTCATTATATTGAAGAGACTCTTTGCCAGGGTTGTCTTTCCTACACCACCTAACCCAACAATCCCTGCAACATGAGGTTTATTTCCACTTCTTTTATGCTGCAATAAAACTTTATTTTCAAAATCTGCTACCTTTTCATCTAAGCCCGTTGGATATTTAGCTACATCCAATGGTTTCTTCACATTTCTCAACACGCTTTCAATGACCTCATTTAGCAAGATTCCCTCGTCACTGGTTATTTACAGGGGAATAAATATAACTTGTGAGAAACAGAAGCATATGTTATGTACCCAACATGAAGTATACAAATATATAGTGGTTAGTTTGATTTCTCACCCGTTACACACCTCCAGCTCGAAACCGCTTATTCCGGAAACATGAGAAAGAGCGTTTCTCCACTGTTCAATAGTGGCCGAGTCATGTCTCTGCTTCCTTTGATGAACTTGACAATCATACATCGTCTTCTCTGCAAGTTTCTGCAGGGCTTGAGCATAGACTCCATCATTGCCGAGCGTCCACCTAAGATCAGTAGGTTTGACGTGGTAAAATACTGGAATTATAGGAGCATTTGACTCCAACATCCAGAGGAGCTCATTCAAACACCAGGTTGATTCGGCGAATCTCACAGAGAAAATGGTCACATGGACCGAGGCTGTTCGAATAGCCCCTCTTATTTGAGAGTTTAAATAATCTCCTCGCTGCAATTCCTCCTGATCCAGAAAGACCTTCAATCCGTATGAATGAAGGCGATGGTAGAGATGGCTCGCGAGGGTTTTCTTGACATCGATACCACGATGGCTAATAAACACATCGTAGTATGAATTGTTGTTAGTGTTAGGATCTACAGAGGAGGAAGATGCAGCCATTGTTGATTGGAAAATAGACACGGAAATAGGGGAGATTTGAGGGATGAACACTAAGTAAGAATCGGAAGCAGACAAAAAGGGAGGAGATGAGTTTCGTTTGCGGATGAGAAATTGTGGAAAAACGCTGATGTCTATGCTATGCAGAGATTTCTATATACCAATACGCATCAAACCCTTCACTCCAGTCTCCTCCGCTGTAAAGAGATTTCAATGTACCAATACACATCAAAGTCTTCACTCGTTTCTGCTTAATGTCTCAATGCGCGTTTTGGGAGTGGTCCACCATCAACGCTGCCAAAGCCTATCTGGAGTCAACAGAAATTACACAATGCGCCCTAGGGAATCAATAACGACGTGTACGGCGGTCACCGAAAGGAAAATTAAGTGAGCCCTAGAGAATCAATAACGAGGTGGACGGCGGTCACCGAAAGGAAAATTAAGTGACAATTGATAAACATAGAAACAAAAAGTTGGAAGGACATGACAGACCATTGAGCAATTACTGTCAGAGTTGTATATGCTTATGGTTGGATAATATACTTACATTGGCATTTACTGCCTCTTGGTATGTCACTAACTAATCTATTGGCATGTCACTGATTTTGTGCCCAAAAAAACACCCTTAATGCAAATGCCACTTATTTTGCGCTAAAGAGACATTCTTCCAAACAATCATAATTTCATAAAAATAAAGGAGTTGTCTAACGAGATGAGATGGACGAATTGTTTGGACGGCCAAAATTGGTCGGAATTCGGGCCAAATTTTTTTAAGAAATTTTACAGTGACAGTGTTTGAATCATAATTTTGATGGTGGAAATGGATTCAGCACCATCAAAAACCTCTAAGGCACCCAAAATATTAAAGTTTGATAGTTATAATGTGGATTTACAAAAATCCCTACCAGATTTTCTTAAAATCTTACCGAAATTTCCATGATTTTTAGGGCGAAAAAGCAATCTGGTTAGACTACTTCAAAAATAAATAATAGACACCAAGAAAACGGAAGAGGCTAAGACTACGAACAAATAAAATTGATGTGATGTTCTTCAACATAATATTCCATTTCTAGGTCTACTCCGAAGAAATGGAGTTGATGTGACCTTCTTCCGGCATAATACTCCATCTTTGGGTCTATTCTGTCTCCTCTTCTGTTTAGGCACCAATACTCCGTCTCTGGGTCTATTCCGTCTCCTCTTCTGGTTAGGCACTGCCTCCGTTTGTGATCTCACCCTCCAACGCTTCTTGGTCATACATGGGCATGGCATGATGCATCACCATCATCCATTCGCTTTATGTTTTCAAATTTTTGAGCGTGATAATGAAATATTAAAAATTTGGAAAAGACAACGTTTCTTCTGCGATGCGTTCATTTCTGTAAAATTATCTGTGTTTTCATTTCTGTAAAATTATCTGTATTCCTTTTGCAATGCGTTCATTCCTATAAAATCATCAAATTCTATGACGAAGTGAAAAGTATACAACCTATACACTGAACCCTGGTTGCATTAAGACACTGAGGTGCAGCAAGATATACAACAACTATTCTACCAATGGGGACACTGGGGCAGTTACTTCCCCTAGCAGTAGGGAATCAGTCATTGAGTCATTGAAAAGTTGTTGCTAGATCAACTTCTAAACTCCCAAAGTGCACACAATAGCCCAACCTAATACAGTATTTCTTGAACTTCAACCATTTTAAAGGTCTTGAAGTGTATTTCTTTGTTCTTGTGGCTCACGAGCCCTTCAACTTGCTGTTCTGAATCAATTTTTCTAAGAGAATATAAATTCCTCTGTCATGTCATGAGTATTTTTAAGACTTTGAGTGGTGTTTGTTTTATTTTTTTGCAAGCTTTTGTTTTGAGGTTTTGTCCATCCAGTTGGGTTCACAGACAGTTTATATTTTCTCATTTTGCTAGCATTCTTCAAGTTGTATTTTGATTTGGTAAGAGGCCAGAGTGGGTAAATCTAGTTATTGATATGTTATGCGAGATTATTTTAAGAAAGAAATCTTTGAGTAATTTGAATATATATTCATATTTTGAAAAGTGAAATCTTGAAGTAGTGTGAATATTTTAAGAAATTTTTGAACATTTAAATATATATTTATATTTTGAAAAAAAAATTGAATTATTCTGAATAAATTAGATTTATATTGTTAGGAATTTGGCTTATGTGATCCATAAATTGTGTATAAAATCTTTCAGTGAAAATCACATTCAAGTAGATTTTGTCTACGCATTTGGAATCAATCAGTGTGGTTCATCATCAGAACAAGATGAGAAATCTGATTTAGGAACAGCTTAAATAGATAAGAAACTCCAACTAAATCAATCAGTGTGGTTCATCATCAGAACAAGATGAGAAATCTGATTTAGGACCAGTTTAAATAGATAGGAAACTCCAACTAACTGTTGTAGAATAACGGCTAGTTTGACTGGAATAAGAAAATACAAAGACAAAATAATAGTTGAATTATTATTATATTTTAAAAAGATTTGAATATCATAAAATATTTATATATATTTAATTAATAATAATCTTTAAAAGAAGAAGAAGAAGAAGAAGAAGAAAGTAATATTGATGATAAATCAATAAATAATAAATCAATTCTTTCTTTAAAAATAACACTTTTTTAAATTCATCAACAAATTATTTTGCTGCATTTTTCCAGCACATACCTGACATGCCAAAAGTGTTCTTCCTTCGTCTTGCTGAAAATAAGTATATCATCCAGATATACAATCACAAAATTTCCAATGAATTCTTTCAACATTTCATTCATCAAACACATGAATGTGCCGGGGCATTGCTCAGCCCAAAAGGCTTGACCAACCACTCATACAAGCCTTCATTGGTCTTGAAAGTTGTCTTCCATTCGTCACCTTCTCTAATCCTGATATGGTGATAGCTGATTTTTGGATCTATCTTTGAAAAGTACACTGCTCCACTCAGACAATCCATCATATCATCCATCCGAGGTAAAGAAAACATGTACTTGATAGTGATTTTGTTTATCGCCCAGGAATCAATGCACATCCGCCATTCACCTCCTTTCTTGGGAACTAAAATGGTCAGAACAACACAAGGACTCAAACTCTCCTGAATCAATCCCTTATCCAACAATTCCTGTACTTGCTTCCTAATCTCCTCATTGTCTTTCGGACTCATCCGGTAAGCAGCCTTGTTTGAAAAAATGGCTTATGGAATAAAATCAATATGGTGACTAATGCTCCGCTTTGGTGGTAATTTATCTAGTAGATCATCTACCACAATATCACTAAACTCTTGCAGCATGTCCTGTATTTCCACAGGAAAATAAATGATTTATGTATGCATCAATACTACTCTTGGCCTCTGCACAACTGCATAATTCACCTCATTCTCCTCAATCTGTCGCAGAAACTCCTTTCCGCCTATCAGAAGTGTTTTAGTACCACTAGTTTATGCAGTCTCTTCTTCTTTCATGGGAACTAGCGTATGCTTTATCCCATCCTTGAAAAATCTGTAACAATTCTTTTCCCCATCATGGATGGCCTTTCGGTCATATTGCCATGGTCTGCCCAGCATAATATGGCACACGTCCATAAGCATAATATCGCAAGTCACCTTGTCCTTGTACTTGCCAATGTGAAACTCCACCTCGCACTACTCATCAACCAGCAGTTGGTGTCCTTTCTGCAACCAAGACACCTTATAGGGAGTCATGTGCTTTGACTTATTCAAACCCATTTTTTCCACCATCTTAGTGGCTACCAGGTTATCAGTGCTTCCACTATCTATAATCAATTTGCAGCATTTTCCATGTGACTTGCACACAGTCTGGAACAATGCTTTCCTTTGTGTCAGGTCATCCACCTCCTTAGTTGGTTTATTAAAACCTTGTTCAACACCAAGGCCTCCCCTATTTCAGGCACATTCTCCACCTCTTGTGGCGCTGCCCCTGCTTCATTAGGTTGAGCAACATATGCTCCCCTCTGTCCAGCTGGCTCATTTTCAGGACATTCAAAAGACCTATGTCCCCATTTGTGACACTTGTAACACTGGTAGGCATTTCCTCTACCTCTACCATTACCTCTTCCTCGGTAGTATGGACTTCCACCTCAGGTGTTACCTTCCTTCTCAATCTGTCCCCAAGTCTTCAAACTGCTACCCTCTTCATTACTATTGGCAGTTCTACCTCTGCCAAAAGACTGTCCTCTTCTTCTACCGGAACCACGTCCTCTTCTTGCATTCTTCTTCCTGGTAATATTTTCTTCCACCTTCAAAGCACACTAGTATGCCTCCTCTATAGTTTTAGGGGAAATAATATTGGTCTCATCCAAGATTTCCATCCGTAGACAATTCACAAATCTTGTTGTCTTCTCAGGGGTATCTTCAACATACCCAACTCTCAAGTTCACTTTATAGAACTCTTCTGTGTATTCCTTTACAATCATCGTTCTCTGTCTAAGATTCTGCACTTGTCTGTAAAGGGAAATTTGGTAATCTTTAGGCAGGAACTTGCTTTTCATCTTTGCAATCATCCTGTCCCAACTCTTGATCAAAGGCTTGTTTAGTCTTCTCCTTTCTGCCTGCACACTGTCCCACCACAGGGCAGCGTGTCCTTTCAACTTAATGATAGCAAACTTTATTTTCTTGTCCTCACTAATTTCCTCATACTCAAAGTATTTACCTAACTCACTTATCCAGTTCAACAATGCTTCTATAGACAAATTGCCATCATAATTGGAAAGCTCTGGTCTTGGCTTGCTGCTAGCCATTAAAAAAGATTTCAGTAGTCTGATTTTTGGTGTCTCATCCTCTGGCTCATCTGTTTGTTCTACTGTCTCATCATCAGTGTCATATCCACCTTCAGGATCCCTATGCCTTCCTGCTTCCACTGTTGCCAAACGTGCTGACAACACTCTAATCTCTTCACGCAGTTCTTCATCTGCTGCTCCCCTTGTAGCTCTTCCTCGACATCTTCTTCCTACTTCAGTTCTTCCCCGACCTCTTCTTCCTACTTCCATATTCACTTAGGAAGAAATATTTTCTCTGATACCAATTGATGCAGACTCGCTGCAAAATACTAGAATACGCGTGAAATTGTGTTTTAAGTTTCCACAAAAAATTTTCCCTTACATGCATGTTGTGGCCATCAACAACCCCCCTTATTTAATATTAGTAATAATACTAAATAAGTGGGGACCCTTAGTTAAAAAAAAAAATCCAAAAAAATTAAATTAGTGCTTGTTTTCTTTTTTCTAATAAAACTTACTATCATTAACTTAAGAAAATTCCTTAGAAAATCTTTAGATAAACTTAAGTTTATGGTAGATTAGAATAAAACCTTTCTTTGAAGAAAATATCGCATCCATCGCAACCAAAAAGTACAAGATATCCTTTGTAAGGCAGAATCTTCTAAATTGCGATAGCGCGATCCAAAAACTAAGCATTAAAATATTTATTGCAAATCACATATCGCAGAAAATATATTAACGGATATTTTTCATATGTTATATTTTGCGATATTGCAATTTCGCGATATTGCGATGCCGCGATATTGCGATTTCGCGATGTTACTGATTGCGATTTGCGAAAGTTGTAATTTGCGATATTTCGATTTGGCGATATTGCAAAGCAAACCGCAGATCGCGAAATCGCAGATTCTTGAAGCTCGTTGTACGAAGAAAATCTTTCCGTAAATCGAGACCCATTATGCGCCTTAATGTCAAGTTAATGGATGGATTGTCAATTATTAATGAAAATGGATTTTGTTTTGATTGAAAGGTTATTTCATGTTAAAATAATATATTTCATACGCCTTCAGCATTTAAAACTATCCCGTCACCTTTCTCATATCATTATTCTCACTTAATTCGTAAAACTGCAGGCGCGAAGAACAAGAGACTATACAAAGCAATATTCAGAGTATTATGGGAAAGAAAGAGAAAGCTCCAAGTTCAGGAAAGAAAGAGAAAGCTCCGAGTTCTAAAAATAAAGAGATGGCTTCCTTATATGCAGACACTGCTTGTAACAAGGATGCTGGTATCACCACTTGGGAAGGTATGTTTAATTTGCTTGAAGAAGAAAACCCAAGAGTAATGGATGTTGCGGCTACTGCGGGCTCAAGTAATTCTTTTGAAGCATCTCTTACAGAGCTGGCTTGTTCATTTTTGCACCGGACATCAGCAAGACCTAGAATTCTTCCGTACACAGACATGGTCAAGTGGGTGCTGGATAGCACTGATATTACGGACAGGCAATTTAGAACTCAAGGTCAAGAGCTCATCGGGTTGTTTACTCCAGAAGATTTGAGGCTTATGTATCATTTGCCGGAACCTCAGGCAACTTACAACAAACAATTTATGGAGAAATTTGCCAAGGAAAATGCAAACTTAGCGGAATGCACTAAAGAATGGTCCAGAAGAGATGAACTGCTGAAGAAAGATAAACACGGTATGTACAGTACCGGTTCACTCACTTCTCCATATTGTTTTGTTGCTGCTATGTTATGTATGCTTTTTGGAAAGCCTAACATTAATAAGTTTTTGCCTAAATGGCTTCCCTTATTGAATGCTGCTGTTAACGCCACCATTGTGGACTGGGCTAAAATATTATCTGATAATTTAGCCACGGATATTTTCAATTACCGGTCTAAACAGACTGTCTCTTAGAGGATTTATCCTTCTTTTTATCTATCTGCTTATATTATGGATTCAATCTGCTTTGTTTCTAAGTTCCCTTTAATGGGTTGGCAATGGACAATTCATGATCCCTTGCCCATTCATGTCTATCACAAAGAGTTGTGGGAATCAAAGTTCGTTCCTCATTTTTACAAAATTTGCCATGGTATAATGTTTCCTCTGTACAGAGTGTTGTATAATAAGGATGCCCCAAGGTTCTCCCCTGAAGCAGAAGTAGACATTCTCCCTGTCGCAAGATGGTTTGGAGAAGAGTTATTTACTTATGTGAGGGTTTTTGGAAGCTTTGCTTCTCCTCATGTTCTACCCTTGTATGTTCCGGACAAACTTATAGCTCGGGAAATTGCATACCAAACCTGTGGAGAGGGAGGTTTGACAAAGGAATTAAAAGATAAAAAGAAGGCCATTTGGCCACAATTTCTTGTTTCCTGCGGAGCTTTTTCATTATTTGATGTTGGTCATGCGTTTAAGGAAGTAAACAATATTACATGTTTAAAATTGTTTAATTTTCCGAAAAGGCTATTCGACCCTTATGACGTCGCCAAGAATTTCACCACTGCAGTCAAGTAAGAGTATTTTCTGGAGAAGAAGATCTTTTTGATGATATGTTTCAAGAAAAATGTTCATTTAAAGAAATTTTCCATTTAGCTCAAACACGGTTTTCCCCAGAAGAATTTCAAGAATTTAAAATGTACAGAGAAAGAAGATTAACCACTATTCCTGTGGGTAATTTGCGCTTGGAACCCGCAAGGGAACCAACTCCTAGTGTCAGTCTCAGTGGCAGCTCAGATTCAGAAAGGTCTAAGTCAAAGTTTGACAAACAAATTTCCGAACATTCTAAAAAATCTGATCAGGATAAAAGTGAAGGCTCAGTGAAAGATACAGCTCAATCAAAAGCGCTCTCACAACAACAGACTTCAACTACTCCACAGTTGAATCTTCCACTTCTTAATGTACAGAAACCATCCATCAACACTCAGTTAGATAAAGAATGGGAAACATTTAATGATTTGATTAATGTTGAAAGACAGAACATACAAACTCCTGTATAGACAGCAAAAGGTTTGGTAACAGAAATAAGTGGCAATGTCACAGAAACAGAACATATACCCATTACTCCCTCTGCCGAGCTTGTAATTAAAATTGAGGAAATTCCTCCTCTGGATATATTTTATAGCCCGCAACATAATGCAGTAGTAAGGAAGCAAAGAAAAAAGAGAAAATTAGAAAGTGCGCTCTCTACTGATGCAAAACAATTAGATGTTTTATGGAAAGATCCTACTACGGATCCCACTGAAAATCTTACTAAATTATCTCAGATAACAGGAGCTTATGCCTCCGCAACTATTGACAAAGCATCTGAGGTACGGCTGTTATTAAATGAAAAAGAGGATCAAATACAAGTTTTGCAACAACAATTGCAACAAACACATGCCAACAGTGAAGCACAGGTAAAATTTGAAAATTTACAGCAAGAGTTTCAGCAAATGCAGATCGGGTATCAGAAAAGCTTGGCCGAAAAAGAGAAACAAATACAGATTATGCAAGAAACGCATAAAGACGACCCCAAGCTTACACAATTTATCTTAGATTTTATTTCTTTGAATAATCAACTGCTGCAACAACAAGATATATTATGCCAAAAGATTTCACAGTGGAACTCTTTTTGTCAAGAAAGTGATAAAATCACTAATCATGTCGTAGAATTACGACATGATTATGATTTAACTAATGAAAGAGTTAATAATTATTTGGCATGGAAAAAGACAGAGGAAGGAAAAAGAATAGGAGCACCAATTATCAATGACAGCCATAAAAAAATGCTCTTCAATATATGGGATGCACAGATCAGAGAGGCAGAAAAAGCAGCAGAGGAAGCAGCTACAGTGGCAAGCAACATTACTGATTGTGTAAATGAGAATTTGCACAAGGTTAATTTAATTTCAGAAACCATTCCGGGATACCTACCACAAGCACAGCAATTGCAAACAGAGTGGAAATAGAAAGCTGAAGAGAAGGCAAAATCAATTCAAGAATTGACAAAGTTAAACTGGGATTCTTACTGGACGTGTCTAGTAAAACCACATAGTCAACGCAGTACTCTTAATTGCATCATTAATTCTGCTGAGAAGATCGCGCCAACACTTGCTGATTCCGTCTTTTCGGGACAATTGAAATCTGAAGTCGGTCAGCCCCCTCTTCTCAAATCAATGTTGGATGCTTGCAAATTCAAAGACCAAATTCATAAGTAGTTAGTTGTTAATTTTAGTTTTAGATTTAGTGTTAGTTTTACTTTATTTTTGCCTAGAAAAAGGACAGTCATTTAAACCGAATCCTAAATTTTTTGTAATAAACTATAATTAGATTTAGTTAGTAGTATTTAAACCCTTCTCATGCATTTAGAGAAGGGTCCTGAAATTTGTCAAAAACTTATCCTCAGAACATGCACTTCTGCACCCTCGGATGAGGTTTTGATGAATGAATGGAACGAGATTTATTGATATCTGTGTCTAATATCTGCTACTGATGTTGCATTTTTGTACTTTTAGTAGGTGTTGGATTAAGAAGAGATAAATCATTATTGCTTCTAGCTCATGAGTAGAACCAGTTATAAATGGTAGTTTTATCTCTTAACTATTTTTGCTTATGTGTTAAAAGTGATATTTATGTTCAGTTATTTGTATATTGATGCGTGAATGTTTAAGTTATCATTTGGCACTTTTGTACGGTGATAGCCATTTATTTATGCTTAATGTATGAATAGCTCATTATGCAATATGTTTTCCACAACTGTTTCATCTAACTTTTTATATGAAGTGGTTCATCTTTATTGAATTCTTTTCCCATAGCAGTTGAATGATCTTTATTATCGATTGTTATTCGAAATCATTTTAGATCGCATAAACAAGATTTTATCTCAGGTTTAGTTTAGAATTAGATATTTCTGTTTTAATTAGGATATAATTTGCATATGATTAGATTAGAAATAGAATAAAAGCATTTCATTTAGGAACATTTTTAGAGAAGAAATATCTATTTTCAACACACACACACATATTGGGAAACTGATCCCATTATCCCCAGTCGGACCCACTACACCAAACGGAAAAGGAGCTGCTGACCAAGGTCCGGACCGGGTGGGTATCCCCCTTGTTGTAGACCCGATTTTCGGGGCTTCAACAATGCAGCATGGTTCAACCTTGGGATCTCTTAACATACATACGCGCACGAATCAACAACATAGTTCTACATAGACCATATAAAACCCCACATATATTCAAACACACAACACTACTCACTGGAGGGTCCCACCACAATGGCGACCAATCATAGGCGATTGCACTTCGCGTGCCATACAATACAACTTAAAGTTAAACTTTATTTATTTCGAAATGCAATGTAGTTTCGTGCTGCCACGTGCCTTCCCCACTTCGCATCACAAAACTTTTAACTTACCTTGCGACGGTCCTTAACACTAACCCCTAAACTTTGCAATTTGCGAAATCGCTCCCGGCGCGCCTTCAATCTCCACTGTTGGCCTTTGCTGGATCCGACGGTCCGCGCAACACCTTCGTCGTACCACTTCGCATCACAAGTTAAAATCTTTAACTTGCGAAGTCTTAACCGTGACTTCTATTCTCTGCGATGTGTGAAAACGTTACGGTTGCGACATGTTTTATCACCGTTGATCGGTATCAGATCTATAGTCCTCATCAAGCCTGCAAGAATGATTGGTATTCATTCTACGGTTAACACGATATACAAGATCTATGGCCTCGCTGTGCCTGCAAACCCGATTAGTCTTCTTTCTTTGTGATTAAATACAGATGTTCGATTTCGAGAGATATTTAAATAACCAATTTAAAACAGGGAACCAGAACAAAGCAAAAAACACTTCGAGTTTGTTTGGAAATGAAATACTATTTTAAAATAGAGATCCCGATCAAACACAAAACACTTGGAATTAATTTGGAAATGGAAAACATAGAGCCAAGCCCTTAGATGGTTGGTTTTTACATTTACTTCTTCTTCTATATTCTCTCCTTTCTCGCTACGGATGGCAGAACTCCACAATGGTGGATTTGGTTCGATTTTATGCCTTTCCCAAAATCTCCATATGGTTGAGAAACTGTCATTCAGTTTCAAAACAATTTATTCAACTAAATACTTTACTAGTCCTAATTTAACCATTCTTTTATTCTGCAAATTAAAATGGTTGAGTTAGCCCAAATTAACTTAAACAAAGTAAAATGGAATTCAAAACTTCTTCTTCTGTCCAGCGGAAGAAATCAACTCCAGCTGTAGCCTTTCAGTTGGATTCTCTTGCATCAACTAAGAGATGATAATGAATTCTGAATAAATTAAAACTACAAGTAGAAGAAGAAGACATCACCTAAAGAAGAAGAAAACAAACTAGTTTCTTTATTGAAGAGCGACGTCCTAGCTAGAATGTTGGACAAGGTATCTTCTAGGCAAGTCACATCCCTCAAGTTTTTAGAATAAGAACTAAAAACTATGTATACCCTTCAATACTTTGACTTCCCACTTGGAGAAGCTACCATGCATCTAGAGATCATATTATAACTTATTACATAGAACCATTCCAATGTTGTCTCTTTTAAAATAAACATCCTTTCCAATGCCTCATAATTTCGAGAGCAAGTGAATTTGGGCAATCATAAAACCCAAATTTCAAAAATCATGTATATAACCAATATTCATGCCAAAGTCTAGTCAAATGACACCAACATTTACATGTTGAATTGGAAAAATTTAAAACGAAGTGGCAAATATAGTGAAAATGATGAGATGTTTTGTAAACAAATAAATCTTTATGAATTATGCAATACACATGAAACTAAAACAATCATCGTTTATCCATGTATCTCATATTGCTAAGGTTTTCATAAAGCTTAAAAAAATGGTGTTGTATATATTGGTTTCAAAACAAATTTGTCATCCATACTTCATTTATATTTCATAAAAAGAACAAAATATCTAAATCAAATAAGTTGTATTATTTTATCTTATCCATTTGTAGTCTGGAAACAAGTCAAAGAAGTTAAATTTTCTATAATAACATTGAAAGGAATAGGCTTGTAAATCAATCCATTTCAACAAAAATCATAATAGGAGATCAAAAACCAATTTATTTGACCATTCAATCATACATCTTGATACAAAGATAATGAATTTTGTAGGGACTATCCCTATACTATTTTTTTGTTACAATGTAGATGAATCTAGTATACAATCCTAAACATATTAACATTGGAAACTTAGAGATATTAAGTCATTTGCATCAAACATTCATGAACTTCAATACATTACACATATCATCCATTTTACATGTTATTAACGATAAGCATAACGAAATCATATAAAAGAACATCATGAATAACATAGGTACCGTTCACCAAGTGACGAGATTCTTGACTTGCGGCTACTTGCAATCCCTTGTTGTCGTACGCCTCCAAATGTAAATGTTGACGTACTTGGACCAAATGTAGTGACCCACTGGTTGACCTCCTAGCATACTCCTTGAGTACTCTCCTTCCCCGTGGACCCCCGACTGCAATGGGATTGTATAATGGAGGAAGTGTGCTAGCTGATAGAGGTGAGCACTCATTGGCTCAAGAGTCCCCTCTCTAAAGTCCTCTACTTCACCAAAATCAACTATAGCTCGTAGCCACTACAACGACATAGTCTCATCCATCCAACAATCGAGTAAAAAAATTCCCTTCTCCCATGGCTTGCCCCTTCATTTATAAGAGGCTTCATAGGTGACACTTGACAATTCATACATAATTAATTAATTTTATTAATCCAAAAATTTGATTTTTCACCCACCCATGTGTCACCCTCTCACCAAGGCTCTCCAAAATTTTTACTTAAATTTTAATTTAAAAATAATATTTTTCCTCACCCCAACAAGACTTACTATTTCTTCTCCTAGTTGTCTCTTGATCCCCCTTTTCTACTCCTTAATTCGTGTTCATTACTGAAGTCAATTAATAAGTCTCATATTTGGTCCCCTAACTACTTCCTAATTTTACTCAATTTGCCTCTTATATGGATATTCTTATTTTGGCTCTTGCCACATGGAGGTTCTCTAAATTTCTCTAATTTTAATTTACTAATCTTATTTTAATTCACCAGCCTCTTCTCTTAATGAAGCTTAACTATTTTAAGGTTAATATTTATAATTAACTATATGTCTCTCTTTCCCCCTTTTACCTAATTAAGTTACTTATGTACATTATCTACCTAATATTTTCCAACATGGGAAGGGTAGAGTTCTTAAGGTAAAATATTTTATTTCTTCCTATTCTCCCCTTACCCCAAGTTTTATTCTTGATTTAATTTCCTCAGTTCTAACATAATTTACCACTTTATGTGAATTTGTAGTATTTTCATAAAATCATTATATTTATTTGTTTCTTTTTAATGATGCCAAGGGTGCCAAGTTGCTCATGCCCTTCAATAACTTCCCTTGAAGTTCCAAGAGTGTCATGTCTAAAAATTTATTTGTGATGCCAAGCGTGCCAAGTCGGTCATGCCCTTCAAGAATTTCCCTTGAAGGTCCAAGGGTACCAAACCACTTTCCCTTCAAGCATCCAATGGCTATGAGGGGAAAGTCTAGGTGCAACGACATATGTTTCTATCATCTCTTATGTTTCCCGCTATAGTGAGACTAATGGTGTTGGGGATCAAGGAATCCTCCTTGATGCGTGCCCCCTAGTAAAATATTTGTGAGTGACCCAAATTTGGGACCTGCCCCCATGACATCGTGATCTTAAAGGTGAAGGTGTTTCAACCTTTCAAGCCCAAGTCACGTCAGGAGTGCTAGCAGGTGAAATCAGGGACAATGTTCCACCCCTTCCATGCAGTTTCATCCATTTGTACAACTTCATCACCCATGTGTGACTCATTTGGTGAAGCAACTAACCTGTGTCTACAACCACTAACATGTTATTAGAATTTATAGGAAGATCCAAACTAAGATTTAAAATTTGAAGGATAAAATATTCATATCCATCAAACCATATGCCATCAACTCATCACATGCGAGTGCATCTAGTGGTTTTCTATCATACTCGATAATCATCAGTAATAATGTTTCAAAGTGTTAGTCATTGACATAATAGCATCATCAACATGACATAGTCACCCACCTCGTTGTTCATCATGAACCAGAACTAATGTAAGCAGCCAACATAAGGAACACATCCATCACAACTATTGTCATCATAACATCAGTGGTAAACATACATATCCATCAAAGCTTTAGTCATCATAACATCAATAGGAAATATACATATCCATCAAAGTTATCATCATCATAACATTGAATAGGAAATTAACACATCCATCACATCCACTAATAGTATATTCAAGTGTCTAAATCCTCAACTTGAGGTCCTCAAAGAATAATGTGTGACTCTTAAGGCTAAATCAATGTTAATGTCATATCAAGGTCAGTCAACTAGAGCGGGGCACTACAAATTTGATAAATTGAAGAGCAGAATTTTGTTTAGGCGTGAGCCTAAAAAAATGTAACTAATAAAAGTGATTATAACTCAATTGACCAAATTGAGTACACAAATTTCTTTTGGGTAATACCATAATTTTAATAACTTGACAAGAATTCAAAATCGTTATTTTTTTCAATGTCTCGATTATCATTTCATCTTAGTGGCTAGGATACTACAATTAAGTGACAACTATTTTTCTCAAATTAAATAACTATGTCAATAAATGTGTCAAGGTTGCAACACTGACTCAAAATTGGGAGAAACTTAGCTAATGACCACATTCAAGCTAAAAACTCATGATAACATGATTACATTAACAAGGATTGAAAAATAAGGAAGCTATCAACACAAAAGTTGAGATTAGTACTACCTAGTATAATTTGAAGTCCAAATTGTTTATAATAAGTTTTTCATAGGAAATAAATAGTGGATCCAAAGATACCAAAATAGATGTAAATTTAGAAGATTCAGTTGGTGATGGATCAATCTAATCCAATTTGCTTCAACATTTGGCAACATCTCTATTGGCACGAACACACATGGATTGCACTTTTCATTTTTGAAGCATATACAAGTATTGGAAATATGTGTTTTCATGCAAGCATTTTAGTCCCCTATGAGCCAATTCAAGTGGTGGGCAATGCCAAGGTCCAATTATTCCTTTTAGCAATAAAATTGTGCTAAGGTGTGTAACTTACATATCTATCTGAAAAAATATCATTATGTGACAAGTAACATTCAAAGGTGTTGCCCACATATTCTTCTTCATTCTCTAATCTTAAAGATTTCAAAGGTTTATTTCATTTCTTTTCCACCAATACCTCTATTCTTTGATTTTTTCAAAGGCATTATCTTTATTTTTTTGAATAAATACATACAAGTATACCTAAAAAAATATTTAGTCAATTTTAAGTCAAAATATACCTTGCACATGGCAGTCATGGTTTGTTTAGGGAATATAGGGCACTCTGAGGCAAGTTTCTTTAAATATTTGTGATCCAATCCTTTCATGTTTCAAAAATTGGCTATTGATACTACCCAATCACATGTCCTTTACATACATCATCAAATAAAACAACTTCTTTAATCATTAATATTTATTATAGAAATATACACAATTTGAATGTGCAGGGTTTCGCAATTGTTTTTTCCCAAGAAAAAATTGTAACTTTCATTAATAAGTTGAAAATCACATGTTGTAGATGCTTCATGGAAGCATATGTCAAAAGTGGTGGCCAAGCCACATTCAAAAATAAGTGGAGTTTGTTACAATACATCTATCCAAAATAAATATATGAAGATAAGCCATAACATATAACTTATAAATACTTAGAGAGTTGTCAGAGTAAAATAAACCATCCAAAATCAGGGCAATGTTGTCCCCTGTGCTGGTCCGTCATCATATGGTCTATGGATAAATTGATAGAACTGATGACCATTCTGCTCTTGAATCATCCAATGGTTCCTTGGATGGTGCGTTGCCTCCTTGGAAAGTGAATCGGAAAGATGACTCCTCTCCCTGTAAATATGATGACAAGAAATAATATCAAATTGAGATTTCATAAGAAGGACCTCATCCAACAAGTTCCGAAGTGTGTGCACATGACAAATAGATTGTTGGTTGAACCAATCTATGATGAGTTTTGAGTCACCAAAAATCTGAATTTGACTGCATCCTTTTGATATTGCAAGGTTTTCACAATTGTTAATCATGTTGTTGATGCAATTCTTATGAATGTAAACTGTGTATAGTTCGAAAAGATTTGAACTAAAATTTCAAAAAGACTTTGTGTCCCTAATGATTGTTGGAGTGTGGAATCAAAAATCAAACACACAATTTTCGTCTAGAAGAATTACATCAACAACACAACCTACACAATTACCTAATTATCAATAAAATAATCCAAACACATCATTGTAAATCCATTCATTTAATATGCTTGTACTAATCAACTTAACATGAAAGCATTCTATCATTCTCTAATCTATTTTATTGAACAAACAATTTAATTATAAAAAATTATATATTGCGTTGAGAGGTGCTCTATAGTCCAGTATGGGGGTGATGTTGTAGTGTTTGTTAATGAGTGTAAACATTTAAGTGGTGACTCAATATGGGAGAGATGTTGTAGTGATTGTAAATGAGTGTAAACATTTAATGTTGGTTGCTTAATATGAGAGAGTTGTTGTCATAAAATAAAACACTATATCAAATAATAATAATAAAGCATGACGTCAACTCACTTACAAAAGTAATAAAAAAGTAAAAAGTAATAAAAATAATAAATCTATTCGAATTCAATAATTTGGTTTTTATTAATAAAATAAAAAACATCTTTTAAGGAAAAAATGATAATATATAATCATATTACATTATTTTAAAGTTAAATAATAATGATTCATATTTCAAAACATATAATTAATATAAGCATATAGAAACTTTATATATATATATATTATTGCATAGATTTGAATTAATGAGATGGACCCAACAACGAAGACCGTGAATACATTAACAACACAACACTTGTTTTTTTTTGTTGAGATTAAAGAAGATTTAGTGTCCCTTATTAATCCTCGTTTTATAATTGCATGCAATTTTGCAATTGTATATGATAAAGCTAAAGGTGGAAGAGTTTTAGAACACTCAGCTTGCATAATTATTTAATGGAAACAGAATGTCCTCAATGGAGAGTGGTTGCGAGAACACTTGGGCATGGACCACTCAAGGCTGGTTCGATGCTCGACCATGTACTCAGTTGCTCTGATAATAAAGAGATCACAATGATGAGTAAAGAAAACTACAAGAAGAAAGGTTGAAAAACATTCATTTTCACAATGAATTTGCAATTTTCGGGTTAGGATTTGCACAACACTATCTTCTACAATGCAACAAAAAATCCAATTTGGATGGGTTAATGTTTCTACCATTTTATCCATGAAGATGATCATTTTAGGAACATAATGTTAAAGACCGTGAACCACACTACAAAGGACCTACGGATCATGAAGACCATATTTGAAAATTATATGACATGTTATGAATTATGTGGTTGTCAATATGGGGCTCCCAGTGGACTATCAGGTTGAAGAAGAACTCCCGGAGAGTCTCCAAGGTGTTGTTAGGGTTTCTCAAATGTAGGTGGGGTCTTCCACAATGCTTGATGTCAGTACCACAAAGGACCGATATAGTGGAAATCCATCATGAGATAATTATCTATGGAATACCCATTTTGCGAATTCCCTCTTGTAAACATTCTAAATATTCCTTATAATCATTTAGCCACAATTAACTGGTTGAGAGAAAAGGACACGAATTTCAGTGGCTTGAAAAAGGACATTGATTGAGAAACTTGGTTATTTTAAATGCTAGTAAGGGAAAGTGATTGTTTTGGTTAATGGAGCTAACTATGTTATTAATTCAAATGAAAAGGGTGTGCCCATGTTCTTGTTGGGAAAAAATGCAAGCAAGAAAAGGACAAAAGTTTAATAAAATATGGGATACATTGTCCAAGGAAAAGAGTCTATGTAGACCATGAAAGGGAGATGGTCTTGTCTGTTGAAACAAAGAGGAGAAAATATCCTCAGTTAGTTAGAACCACGATGGGAAGTGGAGACTGGGGGAGGTCTGTGAAAAAAATAGAGGATTCATTCTCTCAAGGGGAGCGAAGCAGTGAGGAACAAAGCATTGTGGGATTGAGAGGACTGACTATGAAAAAGTATTCAAAGGGGAACACTTTATTGATAGCCAGATGAGGAACCTAAAAGGGATTGTTGGGTGAATATCACAAAGTAATAGCTTGTCTAAGGTTGAGGAAGCCATTGGAAGCTTTTGGATTGATGAAGCTACTGGCCAGGAGACAGAGACATTCAGGTATTTGTGAGGGTTTTTGAACCACCAGATGTTTCCTTGGGGCTAATGAATTGGTGTTTGACTCACTAAGGAAGTGCCTGGTAAAGGTGATCTTTGTACTTTCATGGTAGTTTATCTAACTGATGAATCGTCCCAGATTAATGTGGAAATTCTTCTCCTAAAAGTGAGTTTAACACTTTATGTTAGAATCCTTGTATTGATTCCGATTGTATTCTAAACTACTTAAATAGTTGGTGGGTGAATGTGGTGTAGCCTTGAGACACCTTGTTTCAGTTGATATGACTAGTTGTTTCCTGAGTTGATGTCCACTTTATGTAAATTAAGATGTTTCCCTATCTTCGACATGAATGTTTGTATAACTAGTGGGCGTAGGTGGTGTAGCCTGTGGACACCTTGTTTTAGCTTATACTATTAGTTGTTTCTCTGAAAGCACTCATCCTCAAGCTATGAAATCTAGCTTGGTGGTGACATTTGCAAGAAAGGATTGGCTCCAGCTTGTCTATGGTTGGGTGTGGAGTTGAAGCCCTAATCTCAGTGGTTATTTTATCGTGCTTCATATGCTTGAATGATATGTATATGTTTATTGCACTGGTCGCATGCATATTTTATTAATGAAGAATGTGGAATTCCCGAATGAAAGAGGGATGTTGATTCCTTGTATAAATTTATGAGGAATGGTGGAATTCCTACAATGTTGAGAGGTTTAATCTCAGTGACTTTCAATCATGAGGAGATGGTGAATCTTTGTATTTAATTTATTAAACATGTTTAATATGATTTTCTAACCTGCATTATTGTTATTCAATTATTTTCTCTATGGGTATAAGCAGTGTTGAATGGAAATAAATTCATGATCGTGTTGTGGCTAGGAAGTTGGATTGAATTTCCTGTGATGGTAAGAAGTGCACTTAGAGGCACATTCTCTATTTATTTCACTAGGCAAGTTAATGGCTTGAGTTTTACATTTATCCTTGCGAATTATAGGAGTAATATGGCTATGTATTTCAACAAAGTTTAGTTGATGCTTGAGCATGTTGAATTCATGGCTTCCATGGCCATGGTGCGCTATAAGGGAAATTGAAATATCTTAGATCTTCATCCTTGATCTCATTCAAGGCAAGTCAATCTTTAATAGGAAGTCGAGTCATGAGGGCTTCGGGCATGTGTATAACTAGGAAGAAATCCCAAAAATTGTTCTAAGTAAAAAACCTTGCAAATAGGTCGAAAATCACTTGTTGGATCCGCTAAGTCGAGGGTCGGGTTAGTTAGTCAGGATGGGCAAGTCGAGACCAAAGGTAAATCAGTCCTGTCGACTAGTCGGGTGGGATTCACTAGTTGGGTAAGGGTCATTCAGGCCTAGGAGCAGGTCGGGTTGGTAATTTAGTCGAGCTCATTATGCAATGAGCTAGGTTGAAGTTACGACTGCGGCCAATGTCACGGGTTAATTTATCGGTGAAATGGGTCAAACACTGGCTGTTCATAAGCGTGCATGTTCCATAAGGACCTGTACATGGTGGCAGAGTGGCCACATAGGTGACATGCAAGATGTCACGTGGGTGACACATGGGGGGCCATTGCTGATGTGGCAAGTTTAATGTGCCTAACTTTAAATGGCCATATCTTTTGATTCGTAAATTGGATCGGGGAAAACTTTATATCATCGAAAATGTCTCGACGAGATGAACGTGATCGAAATTTTTGTTTCTAGTTTTCGCGTAGTTAAAAAGTGAGGAATTTTATGATCCCATTTCCATGACAACACTGTGGAGTTCGGATCTATTAGAGTAATGCACCCTCCTACTTTTACTATGGGCTCTGGGTAGTGAAAGGGGTGTGTTATAGGGTGGTATGAGAGCAAAATGTTCAAATGTTGGGCCTTTGGGAATATAATTGGAGTTCTGCTACAAAATTGACCGAACAAGAAGTTTCAACTTGTAATGAATAATGTTTTTGTTTTTTGATGTATTTATTGTCATGTATGCTTATGGCATATTAGTATTGTTTCATTGATATGAATGTACTAACTTGAGGTGTAATGTTGTAGCTAACTTTGCGCTAGTAGACTCATAGTAACAAACCAAGGTGATGATTTACATAATGTGTGTGTATGACAACAAATAAGATAAGATAAGAAGAAACTAAGGAATAAAGAGGGATGAACAATAGAATGGTGTAATACAACACTGAAAAGTATCAATATGGACTTGAGGAAGAATCAATTGAGAAGAGAAGAGAAGCAGTCTCTTCTAACTTAAGGGAAACCTTGAGAAGTTTAAGGGTTGAGATAAGGATCTACAAAGCTACAATGAGAAGCTTGTTAGGGCACAAGAAAGGTTAGTCAAAGCACAAGGGGAGCAAGCTGAAGTGAATTCAGTTATAATACAATGTCTCTCTTATTTGGAGAGGCAAAGGCAACATGAGTTGTGAGCTATCCATAGGATCATGTAAATTTCATCAAAACAAAGAAAGCAAGAGGAAACACGTAATGGAGCAATTGGAAGTAGATCTAGGAGAAGGCACAAACTATCAAGTGAAGACACAGTGAAGGGTGGTACTCCATTGAGTACTTCAGAGAGAAGAACCAACACTCATGAGCAACGATTCGATGATACTCAGATAAGATACTATCATCATCATCATCATGGAAAAAGGAGGGAAAATGAATATCTACTAGAAGAATTCAAGAAGGCCAAACCTCCTACATTTGATGGTGAGGTAAAGGGAGCATAATATGTCGAGGCATTGTTGCTTGGGATAAAGAATTTCTTTAGAGTCCACAACTACTCCAAGAACATTAAGGCAAAGGTGGCTACCTTCAGTTTGAAAGGCAAGGCCAATATCTGGTGGAAACATTTAAAGAACGTGAAAAACATAAAGGAGGACGAGTTGTCTTGGAAGGAGTTTGAGAATTATTTCAGAGGTGAGTATCTATTTGAAAGGTATTTTGATAGAAAAAATAAGGATTTCTATGAATTCAAGATGGGGCAAATGTTATACGATAAATATACTACTAAATTTTTCGAGTTGTTGAGATATGTTCCCTATTTCAAGAACAAAAAGGAAACAATTCAGAGGTATATCAGTGGGTTGCTACAAGTGTAAGGATTGAAATGAGTTTGATGAGCCGCAAACTCTTGAAGATGCAATAAGGAAATTAAAGCATTGTTATGAGGAGTCTAGGCACAAACCTGAGTATAATGTGAAGTGGAAATCAAAGAGCAACAAAAAATTTAAAGGAAAAGGGAAGAGATTAGTTAAGGGGACACGCTTGGTCCCTATCAATCAAGAAAATTGACGTTGCCAAAAAAATGTCGATCCACTTAGACCTCGATAGAGGAGGCCAAAGGCTGCGGGGGAGGACCCTATAAATGCTAGACATGTGGGGAGAATCGCCTGAGAAAGGATTTTCTACACCACAAGAATGCTAGCCCAAGACTGTATAGCATGCAAGAGGTTGAGATAGTTAAGGACATGGCCCAAAACATTCCAAGAATTTATGTTGCCATGGATAATTTCCAAGCGTACCATTAGGAAACAATTATCGAAATGGAAGGTATGCTCTATGATCAAATAATTTCGATTCTAATTGAATGTGGTTCAAATTATAGTTATATCAATTCGGAAACAATGGAAAAATGCAATTTGAGCAAAGAAGCACACTAAGATTTGTGGCTAGTTCAATTAGCCACAAAGACCAGAAGAAGAATTGACTCTTCATAGTGTCTATAATCTCACTAATTCCACTTTACTAATATGTCCATTAGATTTTGACTCCTCATTACCCAAAATAATGTTTATGCATTTAACTTCTCTCTCATGGTTTTAGGCTCTGTGTGAATCCTCCACATCTCTAATATGCGATCATGAACTTCATTTGTCCTTCAAGTACCATTTTAAGGCTACAATATTTATGAAAATCAAGGGTAGAATTGGTCAGTGACCCCGACTAACATTTTTGTAGTCCTAATTGTGGACCTACACCTGAAATTTCATCCAAATCCAACTCTAGCCAAAATAAGATTTTGACTCGTCCTAGGTTTTTTTTTCAAACATAGGCCATGATCTTGCTAACGTGACATAGCATGTGGTTTCCAATGTGGTACTAGTGTCCACTTGTCAGCCTCCTATGTAGCCATGTCATCCCCCAAGCCACCTGGATGCCCCATCACCCTTGGGCCTCCTCCTCTCTCTCTTCTTTCTTCTATTTATTATCTTAATCAAGTGCATGTTCTACCCGTACCTTAAAATGCATGTGGTACCATCTCATATGTTGATGTGACCAATAGGGATCCTATATCATCACCTTTTTGTTGGCATGCATACAAATTGTCGATCCTATATCGACGACGGTGATAAATTACATGCCATCAACTAGCGCAAGAGTTGAAAACACCACATAGTCTTGTAATTAATTACCACTTGAGATATGGACAAGGAACACACAGGGAAACCCAATAGGTTACATGATGTGTTGCATTTTTATAATTATCATTATTTAATGTTATTATATTGCTACGCTCGTTGAATACAAACACACATTGTTAATATGAGGATCAAAACTGGGGTATTACAATGAAAAGTGTTGACTCCAACTTCATTTGTCAACCATAATTGCACCAACACCAGATAGAGGTAGCACATAATAATGCACTATAGCCACCATCTACGCTTGTCTATCACCCACAACTCACTTGGAGTATACTTGACTCATTGAAAACCACTTACATTTACTCATGGTGTCTCAACCATATGTGACAAACAGAAGGTAATTCATTGTCATTTTAGCTACCATGTAGGGGCACAATAGATCAAGTATAGCCAGGGTTCAAGACTATAAACATTAACCCCATCCACTAATGGTGCTAGTGCCATATCCTATATGACTTCTGCATGTAATTCCACGAATATACCAACCAAAATTTAATCTTGTGATTGAATGCCCCAACAAATTCAATATAAGAATAATAATGTTGTTATGTGACAATCCTCGACTTGAAAGGAGATGCCAAATACACAAAGCAATCACAAAAAGCATATTGAGGACAAAACCACGCACCAATTACCTCCAAACTTCACATGCTTCATTCACATGGACTTGCTTCTTTGATTATGGTGTTTCCTTTCTTATCTTCTTAGGAGATTGGATTGTTCATCAATTCCTTCACTTTTCTTACAGTGAGATTTTTTTTTCATTAAGTTGAATTTGATTACGGAAAAAAGAAAACAAACCTCCAAATCAGTTTACATATGCTAGGCCAGAATTTCCAAATCAAAACCAATTAATGCATCCTCCCATTGAAAGGTAGACACAAACTACAAGTTGCACAAGGTACAATATTCTTAATGGAGGCACTATTATTGATTGAAACAAAGATTCCTTGTGGCGTCACACAAGTCTTCAATGTTATTTTCACCATACATAAAATAGCATATTTTTCCTACAATGGCATTGAATATATTTCACCGAATCTAAAGCGTAAACCATAATGATTTGATTATATCTTAATTTGAACCATCATTCCTTCATCTTGGTTGAAGTCCTTTACAACAAGTGTTTCAACGATGTCTAGAAGTAAGTAGGTAATCTGACTAAAGCTAAACAAAATTCATTGTAATGGACCTCTCAAATTACAAACCTCTTATCATTGCGATTTGATTCAACTTGCAAGTGCAAGAGTGTAGCCTTCTCAAACCCTTTAAATAGTTTATGGTGTATGCCTATCAACACATGTTTTTCGATCAAAATACACTACCACTTCTCCACACTGTAGCAATTAGATTTCTAATTAATCAATAATGCCACAAATTTCTCTCATAATCAACAAAACTACAAACGCACTAACAACACACTTTTATAACAAACTAGCAACTACCACTCTCAAAGAAAATACACTATCTACAATACTTCTATAACAAATGCTTTGTTATAGCCTTTAATTTCCTTTGGCTCTCTCATTAAGAAGTTGTACTCAACCTCACCTCTCATACCATGTCGGGTTAAAATAAGTTTTTCCACAACACACCAAAACTATAAATTGTTTTATTCAACATCAAACAATATTACATATTTATATGTGAAATTTTGCATTTAAAATAAATGTATTATCTTAACACACTAACTATCTTTAAAAAAATATAAAATCCAAATAATTAAAAAGATATTTTATATCTAATTAGATACAATTTCTTAAAAAAAAAAAAAAAAAAACCAAATATATAAATACACTCTTCAATAATTCATAACAATACCCAACCATTAATACAATCTTTTATATACCCAAATATTGAACCTAAAAATAAGAATTAATCATTCCAACCATCTCAAAAATTACACATTCAAACAAAATTTCACAAATTATTCATTTCAACAATTTCAAGATATTTAATTTTAAATGTTTTACTAATTCAATTGTAAACTTAATCAAACCTCTTTATTGTTTGACTAATATAATTTGCCCAATAATTATAAAAAGAGTTTATGGAAAATTTAAAATTATAAACATTACTTGCGTTTTAAAATGCATATAAACCATAAAACTTCATTAAAAAAATTGCAATATAAATTATGAACTCATAACTACTGAATCAATTTGGCATTTGCTGCGACAGAATAACAGAGATGCGTTGTGGTTGAATTGATTGAGGAGAGGATCACAAAAAACCTTTATCACGTGATTAATCAAATATGAAACCAAAATAAAAAATAATTCAAAGACCAGGTTTAACCAGTTATTCAAATTTGGCTTAAAAGAATTCAATTTCTCCTCTATGTTAAACGTCAATTCAACTGTTAGTGTTGATGCCAATTGAGATTTTTAACAGTTATTTAAATTTGGCTTTAAAAAAAATTCAATTTCTCCTCTATGTTAAATGTCAATTGAGCTGCTTTAAATTTATGTAAATAAAAATCAACAGGAAGCCCCTGTACTCGCTCAACTGCGAATAACCTAATTGTGAATGGTCTTATGACCCCCTCTTACAATGATTATCTATTGTGTCTGTTTTGCTCTCTATTGGGCAGCGCTCCTTCTTTGGCTCCGACGCCGGACGCCGTAATTTGGAACATCTCAACCTCTACTCCCACACCGGACACTGTAATTTGGAACATCTAGAGACATCAAGATTTTCCAACCACGTACAATGTTCAACACCTTCCAGCTCCTCTAACTCACAGCATCCTCTGACACTCAACATCTGAAGCTGTGTACAATGGAATAACCCACGAATCCTCTTCAACTTTACACATCCATCTGCCCAGAATCCATATAAAGATTCCAATGTCGCCAGGCTTGGCAGCTCTTCTAACTCAGAGCAGCCACTAACATCCAGACCTCGAAGATTCGTACACTGCGCCAACCCCTGTATGCTCTTCAGTTTCACACATCCGTCCGCCCTCAAATACTCGAGAGATACCAATGTTTCCATTGTTGGCAGCTCTTCTAACTCACAGCATCCATTAACACTGAGACTTCACACAACCCTCTGCCCACAACACCTCCAGAGATACCAATGTTTCTATGCTCGGGAGTTCTTCTAACTCAGAGCACCTATTAACATTTAGCCTCTGAAGCTTTGTGGCAAACTCCAACCCCTTATTTTCTTCACCTTCACACATACGGCTGTCAACTCCTCCAAAGATACCAATGTTTCCATACTCGACAGCTCTTCTAGCTCACAACACGCACTAAATCTAAGGTGTCGAAGCTTTGTCAACCCCTCCAATCCCCTTAGGCTTTTTAGTTTCACAGATTTATCTGCCAACAAGCTCTCCAGAGATACTAATGTTTTCATACTTGGCAGCTCTTCTAACTCAGAGCAGCCACTAACAATTAACTTACGAAGCATTGTACACTGCGCCAACCCCCTTATGCTTTTCAACTTTACACATCCACCTGCCCACAACATCTCCAAAGATACTAATGTTTCCATACTGGGTAGCTCTTTTAACTCAGAACACCCAAACACAACTAGCCGTTTAAGCCTTGTACAGTGCCCCAACCCCCTGATGCTCTTCAGCTTCACACATCCCTCTGTCAGCAACTCCTCCAACCATACCAATGTTTCTATACTTGGCAACTCTTCTAACTGAGAGCACCCACTAACATTTAACAGTCGAAGTTGTGTCGCCTGCTCCAACCCCCTGATGCTCTTCAATTTCACGCATCCATCTGCCCACAAGCCCTTCAAAGACACGAATGTTTCCATTCGTGGCAGCTCTTCTAACTCAGAGCACCCATTAACACTTAGCTTCTCCAGCTTTGTCGCGAGCTCCAACCCCTTGATGCTCTTTAGCTTCACACAACCGTCTGCCCACAACTCCTTCAGAGATGCCAATGTTTCCATACTTGGCAGCTCCTGTAACTCAGAGCACCCATTAACATTTAGTTTCTTAAGCTTTACCGCAAACTTCAAACCCCTTATCGTCTTCTGCTTGACACATCCTTCTGCCCACAACTCTTCCAGAGATACCAATGTTTCCATACTTGGTAACTCTTCTAACTCAGACCACCCACCAACATCTAACAGTTGAAGCTTTGACGCCTGCTCCATACTCGACAACTTTTCTAACTTCAAGCACCCATTAATACTTAACTTCAGAAGCTTTGTTGCAAGTTCCAACCCCCTTATGCTTTTCAGCTTCACACATCTGTCGGCCCACAACTCCTCTAAAAATACCAATGTTTCCATGCTTGGCAGATCTTCTAGCTCAAAGCACATACGAACATCTAACAGTCGAAGCTTTGTCGCTAGCTCCAACCCCTTGAGGTTCTGCAGCTTTACACAGCGGTACGCCCGCAACTCCTCCAAAGATACGAGTGTTTCCATACTTAACTCTGTTAAGTCAAAGCAATTACTAACATTCAAGTCTCGAAGATTCTGCCATTGCGCAAACCCCGGTATACTTTTCAACTTCACGCAGGCGTCTATCTGCAACTCCTCTAAAGATACCAGTGTTCCAATAGTGGGCAGCTCTAATTCTAACTCAACGCAACCTGTAACTGATAGTCGTTGAAGCTTTGTTAGTTGGGGAAACCCGGATATACTCTTCAGCTGCATACAGTCCACTATCTGCAACTCCTCCAAACGTACGGGCAGCTGCGAAACACAAACATTGCAGTGATATTAGTAGTCACGAAACACAGATACACTCTGGTGATATTCATAATCACTAAATACACAACAGTGTACACAACAAATCTCAATTTACCTGTGATTCCTGTTGCCACAATGTTTCCAATGCGCTGTTGGACACCTGAAGAACTTTTAAATTATTCAGTGGAATCCATGAAGGCAGGGAAGAATATGGACATCTTTTCCACCGGAGCCAAATGAGATTTGGGGATTTCACCCTCCTTAGAATGGGTTCTGCGAGAGAACCTTCAGTATCAACGAGTTGTAACCTCCTCATCTGAATACTGTCAAATTCATCATCTCCGTGACATTCACCAAGAACCATTCTAATTCCCCGCACGATTACGTGTCCATTCTGGAAAAATGATAGCTGTCACATGTTTTTCTGGTTGCAAAATGATGAACTAAAAGGATTGAACAATTGAATAACATATAAAAAATTGAAAGTTTGAACTACTTACAGTTGACTGTAGCATCAAATCATCAATGAGGTTCTCTGTCCAACGCCAAAGACGACACGGCGAAGAAGATGCTGCAACATATCTTCCTAGATCTCTTAAGTGGTCATGCATATGGATCTTCCTCAATCGCATTCCAACTGAAACACCAGAGCTTATATCACTGTGCCATTCCACTACTTCCACCAGACATTTATTTTGTAGGTTTTGAAAGCCGAGGTTGCCTTCCCAATTTGAGCTGTCCCATATTCTGATGGCCGTATCCTTTTTTTCCCCTATTAAAAAGCATGCAATGTCCAAGAATATCTGTTTTTCCTCCCTATCGAGGGCGTTATAACTAATTCGAAGTCTTTCTTGGATTTCACTGGGAAGTATCTTTACAAGTTTGTCCAACGGCTTCTTCCAGTAGGATATGTCATTATTTCCATAGAGAAGTGCCCCGAACACTTTTAAAGATAAAGGCAAACCATCACAAGCTTCTACAAACTTCTCTGTTAAAACTTCAAATTTTGGGAGTGGATACGGCTGGCTGAAGGCATGACGGCAGAAGAGTTTTAGAGAGTGTTGTTTATTTAACCCGTTCATTTTATAAATTGATGATTCTTCTACCCCCGATCTTGTAAGAACACTCTTGTCTCGAGATGTAACTAATATTAGCCTATTAGAGTGGATAGACTTTTGATTTGGCACAAGTGCATCTAGTTGATCCACCTTATCTACATCATCTAAAATTAATAAGGTCGGGTGACAGGGTAGAAGCTGTTTGAGCATGTCAATCCCTTCATCCTTATTGTTTATTGGCAGATCTGATCCAGACAATCTCTTAAGAAGACTGCTCTGCAACGAAACTAAAGAGCCTTTATCAACAGTTTCTCTTACATCGGATAGAAAACAGCATCTGCTATACTGTGAACTCATTATATTGAAGAGCCTCTTTGCCAGGGTTGTCTTTCCTACACCACCTAACCCAACAATCCCTGCAACATGAGGTTTATTTCCACTTCTTTTATGCTGCAATAAAACTTTATTTTCAAAATCTGCTACTTTTTCATCTAAGCCCGTTGGATATTTAGCTACATCCAATGGTTTCTTCACCTTTCTCAACACGCTTTCAATGACCTCATTTAGCAAGATTCCCTCGTCACTGGTTATTTACAGGGAAATAAATATAACTAGTGAGAAACAGAAGCATATGTTATGTACCCAACATAAAGTATACAAATATATAGTGGTTAGTTTGATTTCTCACCCGTTACACGCCTCCAGCTCGAAACCGCTTATTCCGGAAACATGAGAAAGAGCGTTTCTCCACTGTTCAATAGTGGCCGAGTCGTGTCTCTGCTTCCTTTGATGAGCTTGACAATCATACGTCGTCTTCTCTGCAAGTTTCTGCAGGGCTTGAGCATAGACTCCATCATTGCCGAGCGTCCACCTAAGATCAGTAGGTTTGACGTGGTAAAATACTGGAATTATAGAAGCATTTGACTCCAGCATCCAGAGGAGCTCATTCAAACACCACGTTGATTCGGCGTATCTCACAGAGAAAATGGTCACATGGACCGAGGCTGTTCGAATAGCCCCTCTTATTTGAGAGTTTAAATAATCTCCTCGCTGCAATTCCTCCTGATCCAGAAAGACCTTCAATCCGTACGAATGAAGGCGATGGTAGAGATGGCTCGCGAGGGTTTTCTTGACATCGATACCACGATGGCTAATAAACACATCGTAGTATGAATTGCTGTTAGTGTTAGGATCAGCGGAGGAGGAGGAAGATGCAGCCATTGTTGATTAGAAAATAGACACGCAAATAGGGGAGATTTGAGGGATGAACACTAAGTCAGAATCGAACGCAGACAAAAAGGGAGGAGATGAGTTTCGTGTGCGGATGAGAAATTGTGGAAAAACGCATCAATTGCTATGCAGAGATTTCTATATACCAATACGCATCAATTGCTTCACTCCAGTCTCCTCGGCTGTAAAGAGATTTCAATGTACCAATACACATCAAACTCTTCACTCGTTTCTGCTTTATGTCTCCACGCGCGTTTTGGGAGTGGTCCTCCATCAACGCTGCCAAAGTTTATCTCGAGTCAACAGGAAATGTACACAATGACCCCTAGGGAATCAATGACGATGTGTACAGCGGTCACCGAAAGGAAAATTAAGTGAGCCTTAGGGAATCAATAACGACGTGGACGGCGGTCACCCAAAGGAAAATTAAGTGAGCCGTAGGGAATCAATAACGACGTGGACGGCGGTCGGCGGTCACCCAAAGAAAAATTAAGTGAGCCCTCGAGAATGAATAACGACGGGGACAGCTGTCACCCAAAGGAAAATTAAGCGACAGGTGATAAACATAGCAACGAAAAGATGGTAGGACACGACAAGCCATTGAGCAGTTACAGTCAGAGTTGTATATGCTTATGGTTGGATAATATACTTACATAAATTTTAGGGTGCCATTTACTACCTATTGGTATGTCATAACTAATCTATTGGCATGTCACTGATTTTGTGCCAAAAAAACACCCTTAGTGTATATTGGCATGCCACTTATTTTGTGCCAAAGAGACACTCCTCCAAACAATTACAACATTAACCCAGCAGAAAAAATAAAAATAAATAATGGACACCAAGAAAATGGAAGAGGCTAAGCCTACGAAGAAATGGAATTGATGTGATTTTCTTTCGGCATAATACTCCGTTTCCAGGTCTACTCCGAAGAAATGGAGTTGATGTGACCCTTCTTCGGCATAATACTCCCTCTTCGGGTCTATTCCGTCTCCTTTTCCCGTCAGGCGCCTCTGTTTTTGATCCCACCCTCCAACGCTTCTCCGTCATACATGGGCATGGCATGGCATGATGCATCACCATCATCCATTTGTTCTATATTTTCAAATTTTTGAGCACCATAATAAAATTTTAAAAATTTGGAAAAGACTGCGTCCATTCATTTCTGTAAAACATTTCTGTAAAATCATCCGAGTAAAACATTTCTGTAAAATCATCCGAGTTCCTTGTGCAATGCGTTCATTCATGTAAAATCATCAAATTTCATGACGGGGCAAAAAGTATACAGCCTTATATACATTGAAACCTGGTTGTATTAAGACACTCAGGCGCATTAAGATATACTTCCTCCGGCAATAGGGAATCAGTGATTGGGTCATTGAAAAGTTGTTGCTAGATCAACTTCTAAACTCTCAAAGTGCAGACAATAGGGCAACTCAATAGAGTATTTTTTGAACTTCAATTATTTTAAAGGTCTTGAATTGTATTTCATTGTTCTTGTGGCTCACGAGCCTTTTAATATAATCAAATTTTTTAAGAGAATATAAAGTCATATGTCATGTCATGAGTATTCTTGAGACTTTGAGTGGTGGTTGTTTTATTTTTTTGCAAGTTTTTGTTCTGACGTCGAGTCTATAGAGTTGGGCTTAGAGACAATTTATATTTTCTTATTTTGTGAGCATTGTTCAAGTGATATTTATATTTTGACTTGGTAAGAGGTTGGATTTTGAGTTATATTTGTATTTTGATATGTTAAGACACTAGCAAGACTATTTTAAGAAATAAATATTTGACTAATTTGAATATATATTCATATTTGAAAAGTGAAATTTTGAAGTAGTATGAATATTTTAAGAATTTTTTGAACATTTAATATATATCTATATTTAAAAAAAAATAAAATTGAATAATTGTGAATAAATTAGATTTATATTTTGAGAATGAGATTTTGTTTAAATGATTTGAATATATTTTTATATTTAAATATTTCAAATATAATTGATTAAATATACGAAAATCTAATTATTAGCCAAAGATATATCTTCACTGAATATTAATATTAAAATATTTTAAAGATTTAAGTAAATATTTATTTTGAGTTTATAACTATTAAAATATTTATTTTTTCAAATAAATAAATATTTATTTACTAATATAATTAAATAGAACATTACAATTCCATAATTATTATAGAGTAGTCTAATTTATACAGGAAATGACTTTTTATTTATTTATTTATTGAGGTTGGCTATACAATTTCAAGTAAGAATGTGATTTTTTTGTTATTTAAAATATATTCTTGAATGCATAATGGATTCCACACCCTGAAAACCCACCTCTCATAGCACTCAAATTCTAGAGATTAAACAACTTAAACTAAATATTTTAAAAATCTCTGCCCCATTTTAATTAAAATTAACCAGAAAATTGTTGTGAAAAGTACTATTTTTTCTAGTTAAACTACATCATTATTATATAGTTAATAACAAAATCCTCATCTTAAACAAACAATATATATATATATATATATATATATATATATATATATATATATATATATATATATATATATATATATATATATATATATATATATATGTTAAACAAAATCCCCATCTTTTATGGATATAACTCCTTGATTTTATATTTTTGTAACCTGTCTTACAATTATAAATAGAAAATAGTGAGGTCCTACCAAATTTATCACCAAAAAAAAAAAAAAACTCATAACGAAATATTTTCCAACTCGTTTAAGTTTCACTATCTTTTAATAGGCCGACCTAAAAATACAGTGCAAATTAAGTATGGTATTGTCACCAATTGTTATGAAATTGATTTCTTAAAATAGATATACATATACATAATAATATAGGTATTGAGATATATTTTCTAAAAGTAAGACAATGATAATTTGTACAATAACTCTATATATTTTAGGAAATGTATTCTCAGATAACTACCTACAATATATATTTATCCAATCATAAATAAATATGTACACCTTATTAATATTAATATATAAATATTTTTGTTCATTGTAGGCCAACATTTTATTACATAGACATTTTCCTACATATATGGCATCATTATATATACCACCATCATAGTCGCAACACTTTAAGCTTCTAAAACACAAGGACGAAGTTGCAAGTAGGCCCACAACTAAAACTAACTTTCTATTACATAGAAATTTTCCCCGTATATGGTATTGTTATATATACCACCATTATAGTCATAACACTTTAGGTTCTTAAGCATAATGATGAAATTGCAAGCATCCAAATTGCAATTTGTAGTTTTATTTAAAAATATTTATGTGTATTCATTTGCTCAATTTTTTTTGAAATTATTTAAAGAAAGATAAGCCATATAGATTATAGGCACAAATAAACTATTTAATTTGTGGTAATAGAATTTTTAGTTTATATACATTAGGAAAAAATTGGCTTGTCCATTTTAATAAAAATCAATTAGGTAACATATAAAAATTTCATTCATTTAAGGCAATAAGGTGCGGTGAAAACCAAACTTTGCTATTTTCTTAATGGATAGCCATTATTGCAAGGTTTGACCCATAATAGTACATTTCTAATATGCATTGAAATCATGGATAAACAAGAAGTAGGTGAGGTGATGCAAGATTAAGAAAATTGGAATTTTAGGTAGAAAGTATGTATATTTGTTATAAGATTTAGTTGGAGAAATCATTGACAAATATATTGATGAAGTAGTAAAATTTTCTAATGGCTAAAGAAAAAAATGATTTAGTATTTTTATTGGCTTAGGAAATATATTTCAAAGAGAGGACGATAATTGACATAAAAAGGCAATAAAATAGGCCAATATTCTAGAGCATGAGTTGTATGACAAAATTGTAATCAAATAAAATAAAAGTTGTGCACTTCATTGATTAAATTCATTAAAAGAAATAACTTTTCTATAATTTGTATTCAATCAATATTTCCAAAAATGACTATTGAATTATGTAAATCAAACACAATAAACAAGTGAATGAAAGTGCATGAAATTTAGTTATAAGAAAAAAATAACTTTTCTAGAGTTCTTATTCAATCAATATGTCATGATGAACATTGTCATAGATGGATTAAAGATACCAAAATTTAAAAAGAAGTGAATAATGTATAGAGTTCAAGCATTCTTATAAAAATATTTCCCACTTTTTAAAACAAAATTGGTTCTCATATCAATGGGGGCCACAATGGGGAATGTTTATGAACTCCCCAAAAAGGAATAAAAATGCAAGTTAGAAAAATAAAATAAATAAAATAAAAATAAGAATTAGAAAAATTATTATAATATGAAATTTACGACAATACAAAAGTAGTGAGGTCAAATCACCAGTTTCATTATTTTCCTCATGGTGAAATTTTCTATAAAACTACTTTAATGTAAGTTAATAAAAGTGTCACAAAGATTTAGAGATGTTGACAAACTCACTCTATTGTCAAATGCATCCCATTACAGTGTTTCTTTAGTAAATTCAAGCTATTCTCATTAGTGGCGATACTATGGTTAATATTCATAGATTCTTGGGAAATGATAAAGAGATGTCAAATGCATTACATTTCATTATATAGAATAAAACTACTTGCATGTAAACTAATTAGAAAGTGCTACAAGGATCTAGAGATGTTGAAGAACTCACTCTTGTCAAATACAAAGATTTGCTATAAAAATCCTTGCATGTAAGTTGATTAGAAAGTGTCACTGGGATCTAGAGATGTTGACAAACTCACTTTGTTACCAAATACATCACATGCCATTAAGTAGAGTGTTTCTTTAGTTGAATCATGTTATTTTCATTATTGGGGATATTAGGTAAGATTTAAAGAAGCAGTGAATGGTGGTTTAAGTCTCTGTGGAAAATGGAAGGTCCGGCAAAAACTAAACTCTTTTTCTGGTGAATTATGAAGAGGAAGGTTCCTACATGGGGTGCCCTTAAAAGGAGGGTTTTGAACGGGCCGAGATGGTGTTGTTTATGCAAAAATGCAGAGGAAACAATTGAACACCTTTTCCTCTCATGTATTTTCTCTAAAAAAGTATGGGAATATACACTAATGCTCTGTGACATTAAGGCTGTATGGACAGGTGACAATTGTAGCAAGGCCTGGAAAGACTGGTGGGAAAATTGTAAAGACCAAGACTACAGATTCCTCCCCCTCATAATTTTGTGGGGAACCTGGCTGGCTAGAAATAAAGGCATTTTTATGTATGGTTCCTCTTCTCGCTCTTTAGTGGCGACAAAATGTGCAACTATTTTATCCTTCATCCCCACTTCTATCTCCTCCAAAAATCCAAGAAACGTAAGGATTGAAGAGATTGATTTTGCGATTATATGGGCTTATTTCGATGGTGCAGCTGACAACCAAGGAGAATGTGGGGCTGGTGTGATTATTCATAAAAATCAAAATGTCTCAATGGCCGCCTCAGTGGGCCTTGGAGAAGACACAAACAATTTTTTTGAACTTCAAACACTCAAACTCCTTATTTGCTGGCTCATTCAACTGCGCATTGATTTGGTTCATATTTCTGGGGACTCCTTGAATGTCATAAATTAGTTTAACAACACTCAAAGATGTCAAAACTTTTTGTTACTTGCAATTCTTGAAGAGATTCAGGGTCTCAAAATACATTTTATATTGATTTATGTATGCCATATTACAGGGAATGGAATGAGGATGCTGACCATCTGTCTAAAGACGGTCTTTGACAAATTCCGGGCACCTGGAAAATAGAGGAGAAGAGTAGTTTGGTTGTCTGTGTGTCGGAAAACAGACCGCATTGACTTGTTATTTCTTTCCACTTTTCAAGTTGTTTAATTTTCACTCTAGCAATGTTATATATCCTGGAGATTTTGTACATACATCATTATCTTGGACTCGATGTAAATAATTTTGCTTTCGTTTCTTTTTTGTTATAAATATGACATGGATAATACTACTACACTTTTTTTATTGGGTTTGTTTTCCTTTAAGGGAGGCCTGGTTTATTTTCTTTTTTGATGTGACTATGGGGTGTTTCTCCAATATGGAGGCCCTGTTTCTCTAGCATGGATTATGTTTTTTGTGCTAACCAAGGCTTGATGATAAACTGTATATTTTGGTGCTTCATAGTCTTTGGGTTTCTGGCTTTTGTCCTGATCTGGACAGATTTCTCAGCAAGCCCCACTTTCTAGTGGGTGTTGATCTCTAAAGGAATGTTGCCGCATATATGATGTAATTTTTTGTTATATTTATAAAAAGTTCAATTTTTTTCTTGGGGAAAAAAAGGTAAGATTTAAAGATTCTTGACAAAGAATAAGGAGATGTCAAATACATTACATTTCATTAATTAGAATGTTTCTTTGATTTAATCATGTCATTCTCATTAGTGGGGGTACTATTGGTGAGGAATATGGATTCTTGAAAAAGGAAATAGAAGAGAGTTAGAGACTCTCAAAAGTAAAATCATCCATTATCATTATATCAACTATGAAATTTACTATAAAACAATCTACACATACATTAATTAAAAATGCCTTCTAGATTTAGATTTAACCAAATGAACTCTATCATCAAACACAATACACTTTTTATTAATTGGAAATTATTTTATAATATAGTATCATTCTCATCAACATGAATATTAATATTAGGGTAAGGATTATGAACTCTCATATAAGAAAGAATATATAAAAGTAAAAGGCGGAAAAGAATATATCATAAATTGAAATTTAATTTAAATAAACAAGTACCAAGGCACAACCATATATTCATCAATGTAATGGAAGATTTGCTATAAAACCATTTATATATAACCTAAATAGGAAGATTTGTCACACATTTGAGTCATTTTTAATGTAATAATATATTTAATAAGTTCTAATATCTTATATGTATATAATTATTTTCTATATAAAAATTAATACTATTTTCAATTTTAAAGATATTAATACCATTTTAAAATATAACACTGGAAACAATTATTAAAATCAAAAAATTATTTAAAAACATACTTAATAAAATTATTAAAAATAATTTTATCAAACAAATCTCAGTTTTAAAATAAAATAATTAAATTATTATTAATAACTAGAATAATTGGTATCTCATATATTATTCTAATTTTATATATTTTCATAAATTTATGTATACAAATTTGATTTTTTTTTTTAAAGCTTAAAACCCATTACAATATCAAATTGTAGGTATTAACTATATAATAATTATGTAGTTTAACTTATACAAAAAATAGTATTTTTCACAACATTTTTTTGGTTAATTTTAATTAAAATCGGGTAGAGACTTTTAAAATATATTTTAAACAACAAAATTTTTAATATATATATATATATATATATATATATATATATATATATATATATTAGAAACGAAAAACATAATAACATAAACTAATTTTTTTTATAGATATGTATATCATGTTAAAGTTAAAATACACACATAAACTAATGTATTTTAAAATGGATAGATAAAATTAAGAAAGTGAATTTTTATGTTGGTATAAAACAAGAGCTACATAGTAGCTAGTACTAGTGGCTTAACTTAAATATAGCCGCTTAATTAAACAAAAAAATAATAAAGATAAAGATTTCATCACACACACAAAAAAAAAACTAATAAAATATTATATTGTGGAATGTCATCACCAAAAATTAAGAAATATGATTAACTAATATTGTTTATATTAACATATATACACTTTAATATGTGTGTGTAATAAGTCATTTTTAATTGCAAATATGGAAGTTACTAAATAACCCATAATAAAACCTCAACCAATCATTTTAAAAATAAATAAATTTAAATAATAATAACAAAAATTGAATTCCTAATGTTAAACTATGGATAAGAAGCAAAAAAAAATTGGTCAAAGAAAACTTTAATACACATTTAAAGACGAAACTGAATATGTAATACCATATTTACCATAGGTGTAATAATGTTTGAATGTCATGAAATTCTATTTAAAACACATAATTTTTTTAAAAATGGCTTATGATTGTAAAGTTAATTTTAATTTACTCATGAATAAGTTATTTTATGAGAAACAAAGATATTTGTTAAAAATATAAATCTGTAAATCTTTGATTATATATATATATATATATATATATATATATATATATATATATATATATATATTTTATATATTAAAAAATAATAATTTTTTTTATGAGTGATATATGATAGTAAAATTAATTTTAATTTATTAATGAATAAGCTTTTTCATAGTAAAAGATATAAATGTGTAAATTATATATATATATATATATATAATTTTCCATTATCATTAAAAAAAAATCTATCAAATTGTTTTAAAAGAACAAAAAAAAATTAAGAATAAAAAAATTTCTTATCTAAGTGTCCTATAAAAAGAATAATGAAAATGTAAAGTTTGAAAAAATAAGTATTTATAAAGCCTGTATACTATATATATATATATATATATATATATATTCTTCACTAAGTTGAGTCCAAAAAGTTTTGTAGGAAAATTCTTATTAGTAAAATGAAAGAAAATAATTTGACCCCCTTAAAGAATTGGGATATCTATCTCAATAATCTTTATGATTCCCCTAATTCCATGGGAACTATCTTGAACACTCAGATAGAGGAGGATATCTTCTCTTTGGAAGAAGTGAGTTCGGGATTAAGAAACTCGCTAATGGGAAGGCTAGGGATATTAAAGACTATCAAGATGAAATTATGAAAATGGGAGATCTAACATCATCCCTTATATCCACAAACTCCTCAATTTGGCATTGAAACAAGGTTTCCCTAAGCTTTGGACAAAAAGCCTTATTGTGCCTATCTTTAAATATGGGGATAAAAACATTCCCTCTAACTACAATACCATTATAATTAGCCACATTTTAGTCAATCTCTATGAGATCATTTTGGAAAAGAATATCAGCCTTTGGTTTGAAAGCAACGATAAAAGAGATAAAGGGAAAGTTGGATTTAGGGGACATCACTCAGCTACATACCATCTTGTTACTCTTAGGATCATTGTTGGGGATTTTCGTAATAATAAGACTTATCTCTTATGTTGTTTTTTTTACTTCAGAAAACCTTTCGACATCGTTATTGAGATACGTTATGTAAGAGACTAGAAGAGATAATGGTTCCTCCTGAGCTGAGGGTTGATGTGACTAGGTTATACGATAATATTATTGTGAAGCTAGGAACTATCGAGGGTTGGACAAAAGAAATTTCATTCAATATCAAAGTTAAGCAAGGATGTCCCTTATTCCCTACCCTTTTTGGCATTTACTTTGATAAGCTAGAAGAGTGTCTCGAAGCTGCAGGATGTGATGGCCCTAGGCTCACTGGTATGGTCACTATTCTTCTCCTTTGTGTTGATGATTCTCGTTATTTTAGTTAGGACCAATCACAATCTTAACAAATAGTGTAGAATCCTCTAGGCTTACTGCTCCAAGATGGGTATGATTGTTAATACCAATAAGACTAAAGTCGTGATAATGAAATCTAAAAGGATCAACTATGATAATTTCATATATGATAATAACTACTTGGAGAATATTTCTTCATACAAATATTTGGGAATTGACATCCATCATCACCTCAATTGGAATTACAACATTGAGAAAATAATAAATGGAGGCTGGAAAGTTTATTATGGGCTTAAAAACAATTGTAAGTCGGCGGATCTTTGGGAATGTAGTAAAAAAGAGTTCCTCTTTAAAACTCTCGCCGCCCCTGTTATCTTATACATATGTGAGGTTTGGGGTTGTAGTATATCTAGAGAATCGTGGAGGAAGATTGAGTTGATCCAAAATCAATTTATAACCTATAACCTAAAGATTAAGAGAAATACTCTAGACCCTATCCTTTTGATTGAAGCTAGCATTTCCCCCATTGAAAGCATGACTATGATTAGGTGTCTCATGTATAAGAAGAAGTTATAAAAATGGAAGCCAAGAGATATCCTAATATTGCTTCCAACTCAACCAAAACCCCCACATCTGACTCAAGAGAGGTTGGCATAAGGATGTCTAATCTTGGCTTGACCATTGGGGGATAAAGGAGGAGATCATCTTGAAGAATAAGGATAATATTAAAAATATCATTACTTCCAAATTTAAGGATAAATTGTGAGACGATAAGGAGTTATAGGTAACAATTATAAATAGGTGGTCAACCCTAATCTCAAAAACCAAACCTAATCTCAAAAACCAAAATTATCTTTTTGTCTTGACAAGTACTAAAAAGAAAATGAACATTGCCAAGATTATGACTAATTCTCATGAGCTTCATAGTGAAACCAAGTGTTGGTGTATTCCCAAAACAACTTGGGATGAAAGAGCTTGTCATATTTGTGAGTCCAAGAGTTGAAGATGAAAAGCATTTTCTCCCAGATTGTTGAGACCTTACGCACATTAGTTCTAATTTTCAAAACCTTTGTCACACTAGCAACGTTCTTGACTTGTTAAAGAAAAACTAAGGTGATGTAGGTACACTTCTCTCCCTTCTTTTCGATTATAGGAATAGAAGTTTACACATACAAGAGATAAAATACTAGGATAAAGAAACACAAAGATAGTATCAAACATTCCTTACATTTCTGAAACATAAAGGTAAACCTATCATATAAGAATTACAAATGAATAATTACGCCGGAGGCGTTTCCTTTATGAGATTGGGTGGGCAAACACTATTCACTCCACCCAATCAGAAACGTTCCTCATCGCCCTTCTAACTAATTATATATTGACATGTGAGTGAGTTTAATTCGTCCTAACTTACTCAATTTATCCACCTGTCCTGGATTCTGATATCTCCACCGTCCCAATTCGTACTGGACGTAAAGAGATTGGAAGATGAAAGGCAGATGCAATCCTGGGAGCGGCGATGCCTTTGTTGAAGATGAAACTAGAGGCTTATATTCCACGGTTTCTGTCGATTGGGCCTTACCACCATTCCAATCTGGAGAAAGATATTGAATATTCCTGTGCGAAACTTAATATTTCAACGGTGGAGATTGACAAAGCCAAGTCTGCGGCCATGCTCTCGCAGCAACTGTGCAAACGTGTAAGGTTTTCAAGTCTATAGTTGACGTTATGGAACAAATGCGGCCAGAGATAGAGAATTTCTATCACTTTTCAGCAAATACAGACGCGGGGAACTTCGCTATGATGATGGCTGATTCATATTTCCTCTTACATTTCTTAATCTTCCTCTCTACTCGGCCTCGTGATGAGAAAAAGGAAATCTTCTTGTCTACGCCTCGTGATGAGAAAAAGCACGTGGATGATCATTGTCCCGGCACTGCTAGTCTCAGTCTCAGTCTCAATGCAGAAAATGACATGATTGAATTAGCTCCACTTCATGAGTGTATCAAGTGTGATATTATGAAGCTCAAGAATCAAAACCCTCTTGTTGTGCTGAGAGCAGTTTTTGGGAACATCGATGGAAGTGATGAAGACTTCAATCAAATGTTGGAGAATGCGAGCATGGAGATTTCTCCTTTCTCAGCACATGTTTGTAATCATGGTAACAAACCAGTTACTGTTAACGATGAAAAGAATTTACTGGGTTGCATGCATGCATTCATTGCGCCAATCCTACAAATGCCAAGTGAGGACGACAAGCACAACACATTGACTTCATTGCAAACTTTAAAGTTCATTCTTGATATCCCTATTATAGTGCTCAGTTTTTTTCTGCCCAATGTAACCTTCCTGGATTGTAGTTACTGAAATTGTCAAATGTCGGATGGGTGAATTTTGGAAATGAATAGGTAATCGGCCAGTTTGTCGTTTAGAACCGTGATGTCAATTTGTGTGACCCTTGGTACAGATCATACCAAACTACTTAGAAGCGTCTCACAACATTCATAGAAAGCGTCAACTATTTGTCAATTTTCTACACCGTGTGGTCCCTTGAGGTTTATTCCATGGCACGCCATACAATGCAGTTACCAAACCTATGTTCATACGTTTTGGATGAGGACATCGCTTTTATGTACAAGAGGAGAATTTGTAAATTTATCTTTTGTTACCAAGGTGGTCTTTGGTCAAGTTAGATGGAGTATCTCTATACTAATCTTTATATTAATGAGCTTAACACAACAGCGTATAAGTTATGCAAGGTAATCAAATTTCAAACTTAAGCAAGTTCATGAGCTTAACACAAGTGCTTACTAGTTATGCAGTTTAATCAAATTTCAAACCTAGGTGAGTCTTAATAATGATAAGAAAATACTTTACAATGCAAGACATTTGGCTTAGTCCAATGAATTACATCATTGTTAGGTTCATGAGCTTAACACAACTACTTTATGGTGCAAGACATTTATTTATTTTTTGTAAATTTAGCAGTACCTTTCTATTTTCTATTTATCAAAAAAGATAAGTAGGTTGTAACATATCAAAACTTGATGTTCTCAACCTGCCCGAAGGAAACCAGGTCTGTCAGTCATCTTAACGAGTTAAATGCCATCCAGTATTGAAAAAGTTTCAGTCTTCTAAAAACTGCTATGCCATCCAGTATTGAACGCAGGTATGAAAATGCACTAAACGCAAAGAAGTTGGTTAAGGGCAAGATTAAATTCAAGCCCTTCTACAAGTGGCCTAACAAGATCCGTTTGGATGAATACTCAGGGACAATGTACCTTCCAGAGATAAATATATGGGAAACCCACACGTAAGTGTTGTTGAGGAAAATGGTTGTCATGGAGTTCAACGATCCGAGTCGTGGAAACGCCGTGATGTGTTACATGAGTTTGATGAACTGCCTCATCCAGACTCCTCAAGATGTTCGCGTGTTGAGGGATTGTGGTGTCATTTGTAGCAACACAGATGTCGACGCCATAATGAATTGATGTGATGTTCCTACGAACATGTTAAAAAACGAATGCATAGCCAAGATGTGGGACGAGTTGGGTCAGCCCTTCTTCAGTTGTCACTTGGGACCTAATTACGATGATCTCGATAGAGGACTATTTGTTGTGCTCTAGAAAAACGAACACAAAACCAGAATCAGAAGGATGTTTTGGGGATTTTTTGACTACTTATCGAGTTGGAACTTTCTACTTCCTACCGCTAGGTTATTTGTTTTCGCCATGACTATCATACACACCTATTGTTCCCGGTACCAGATATCCAATCCTCCACCTTTAGGACTTGCTAATTAGTTTACAAGCCGACACCTGATATCACACACTTCAGCCTTTAAATTAACCAGTCTATTTGTTGTGGCAGGTTGACCACTATGTGTATCTTTTCTATTATCCACCATATAATTTCATGTATGTTTTGTAATGCCTAAGGTCAAGGTTGAACATCTTCTTTTTCCTTTACCTTTGTTGTATTTCTCCCTTTGGTTTGAGACATTTGAATTTTGTAAAGTTTATAAATCTATTGTCTCTTAAACACATCATAAGTATTTATCAAACCACATTACTTATTTTTATGAAAATTGCATTATGAATTAAAAAAATATCAAATCCCAACAAATTGATATTTTTTTTTATAGATTTTGTTCAAATTCAAGCTCAACAAATTGATATTTTTTTTATAATTTTGCTCAAGCTCAACAATTATTCTAGTAAAAAGTAATTTTGATATTTTTTTCTCTCTTCTAGTTTCTAAGCTTGATATTTTTTTACAGATTTTGCTTCTAAGCTTATTTTGCTCATGCTCATGCTTAACAATTATTCTATTAAATGAGTTTTTTAAAAGTAATTTTGATATTTTTTTCTCTTTTCTCGTTTCTTGAATGCTAAACTTCAAAACTTCTTTCTTGTCTCGTTGTCGTTTCTAGTATTTCTCATAAGATAGATATATATTTATATACTTTCGTTGCTATTTTCCTTGATGTAATATCTGTTTGGTATTGAATATTAGTCTAATTGTCATTTCTAGTTTCGTTTTCCATTTCTCGTAAAATATATATACTTATATACTTTACTTGCTTCCTTAATATTATAAAAATTCCAACCCATTGCCTTAAGTTCCAACTTCATTCATCAAAGAGAACCAAAACCTACCATCCTAAATACTGTAAGGGGCATTGCGTATTGACCCTATAAAGAAATTAACGTTCAAGGATATTTTGGTCAAAGAAAAGTATAAATGATAAATACTTCCGATTGTAGTTGAGGCATCGAATATTCATGAATTAAGGTTCAAAGATATTTTGGTCAAAGAAAACAATAAATGATAAATACTTCTTATTACAGTTCAGTTGAGACAGTGCGTGGAATATTCATGATTGTGATTACAATATCTTTTCTCGAGATATTTAAACATCAATCATGTATATATTTTAATGGCTTAAATATTTGAACATCAATTAGGTATATATTTTATATATTTTAATGGTGTAGTCTAATGAAATGGTATTTTTCAAGATAATCTTTACAAATTTTTAAAATTTTTATAGAATTTGAGTGCTCTGGATTTTTAAAATTTGAGTGCTCCGAAGTTTTTCAAAGTGATAAATATATTTCAAGCAATAAAAAAATAATATTTTTAATTAAAAATGTATACTAAATTCTGATTAAAAAAAAAAATATTTCATTTATAAGTTAGATTACACCTATTTTATTTTAATTTCATCTGGTACATTTTAATACATGTTTATATATCTAATTTCATATTATTTTAATTTCAATCTTATACATTTTAACACATATTTATATATCTAATTTCATATTATTTTAATTTCATCTTAAATATTGTACATTTTAATATATATTTATATATTTAATTATAAATCATTTATATTAAATAAATTACAACTTTATAATTTAATAATTTTTTTTAGAATAACAAAATATACAAATATTTTTTAGATTTTGTATTTTATGAAATGTAGAGAGACTACTTGCAAGGGAGCTCTTTGGCCCGATAGATGCAGTAGGATACACAAAAGGGGAGCACTTTGGCTTAATAGATGTACGAGGATAGATGCAACATTGATACAAAAAATGCAAGAGAATACATTTTCCTAGAAAGGAGAAACCAGATGCCCTCCTGGTATGTTCGGTACATCATGACATAAAATACCATTGAGATGAGAACACAAAAAACTTAGAAGCATTGTGTGATGGTGATGCCAAAATCTCCATGCAGAAGCACACCTCGCCCACCTAACACTTTAGAGGGTCCTCCCAAACCAATGGGGTAGGCTTGCAGTAATCTTCATCGTCGAGAGGGGGTGCCCTTGTAGATTCAATTTGACCGATCACTGCATATGTTCAGTAGGCTAAGGGAGGTGGGCTCCAACGTGGCTGGTTGTGTGGAAACCCCTACTACCAGAGGGGTCAAGATCAACAGGAGTGCTCTTAGTATCTCCATACGAATATTGATGCTTGGGTGAACGACTACAAAGTATGGTGCGATGTTTTTACAAGCCAACAGGGGATTGTGAGGAGTCATTAACAGTCTCAATGGGAGGCAAGGAGTAGCTCTAGAGTTGCATGCCTAAAGTGTCAGCAACCCTGCAAAGCACAACCCGAGCATGAATCTGATGGAAATCGAGATCCAGGATGTTGCCTTTGAGAAATAGTGTAGCCCCTTCTTGGTCCTTGAAGTGGCGACCAAGAACATTACAAAGAGCCCATAGGTGGTCTCAAGTGATGCGAAGCTCTTGGGCTTCAACTTTTGCGACAATGGCGACGGGGATACTAGTGTCGAAGTGTTCATCACCCTAGCCATGCCAGGGAGGGAGAGGTGGCCTGCCGTTTCCTCTGCCACCCTTACGAGGGCATCCACGGTCCCTCACCATGTCTACAATAGTGGCCTCAAACCAAATTTATCTCACTTCTACGGGTTGTTTTCTATTGTTTCAATCATATCTGCATCTATCTATGGCCTTCTTATCATGCCACTCTACCTGGAAAGTGAATGTATGGGTGTACTAGGCCATATCAAGCCATAAGGGTGTGATTTCCACCACCTCCATGCCTTGGAAATTTAGCACTGGGGAGAGCGTGCCAATGGTGTTGTCGATCCCCAGTGTTATGCGTTATGGGAATAATCATCATAATAGCTACTAATGCTCTTTAATTTCCTTACATCACCCAGATCTGGGGATTTAAAATCATGATGAGAAATTTCATGGCACAAAGAGACCCAATTTGGAGTCTTTAGAGAGAGTTTATGGGCACTTCAGTGCTCGGGAGGCGATCCTCAACCCCTTTATTGGCAAGGAAGTTAACCAGGGAGTTGGCCTTCTGCTTGACATGGGAGAAAGTAATGGCTTCTTGCTGAGCTAGGATTTGTGTTTAGTATTGAAATTTGCGGTCCAATATCCGACTAACATTAGGGGAATTTTGAAGTCTAAAATGGGCCTCCTAAGGAAATTATAAAATAATAGTGGAAATAATAAAATAAGATTAGATTACATGATCAAATTTTAGAGGGAAAAAAGAAAAATTACTTTTTCAACTTATCTCCCTATGGGTTTACTCATATTTCGAGTGGGAACACTTATTTGATGCATAATTTGATTCCTCATCCAAGGAGTACCCATGTTGCATACTTTCAATGGACCCTACTTTATGAAAAATGAGAAATACATGAAAAATGTGATTACAATAATGTTTTTTCATGTATTTCTCACTTTTCATGTAGCAGGGTCCATCAAAAGTATGCAACATGGATACTCCTTGGATGAGGAATTAAAGTTTGCATTCAACGAATACTCCTGCTCGAAATTTGAGTAAAAACCTTAGGGAGATAAGTTGAAAATACAAGTTGAAAAAGTAGTTTTATTATTTTATTATTTTTAATACTTTTACTTTTTTACCCCAAAAATGGTGAATCATCCCCCATGGTTGACATCATCATCTTGAATCCTATTGGTTCTTATAAAGTTTATTTTGGTTGTACATTTTTCTTAGGAGGCCCATTTTAGACCTCAAAAGTTGTCTAATGAGGAGCATTTGGAAGGTGAATATTTGAAGCTTTTTTGTAGCCTATACAATCACAAGAGAACCACCTTCTACAATGAGAGGGTGGAAGTTCATGTGTCGGAAAATAAGGATCCTTTGGATTAAAGCTTCCAATTCTATTCCACTATTACTTTCATAGCCATTGTAACCTCTGTAGATGCTAATGATTTCGCCATTACAGATCCATATGAAACCACCAATACTAACATCCCCGGGGCTACCTTTTGAGGCCTTGTCAAAGTTCAATTTGAAGTGATGGCTTAGAAGAGGAGCTCAAATTTTTGGACTAGATAGTGGGGGAGGTGAACAAGGAGGTCCCATTGTAAACATAGTGTGGCTTAATTGCCACAAGTTGAGGATGACCTTTTCCTTAGGGAGAGTAGGAAGATCCAAGTTCATCCCAATTAGATAGAAAAAGAGTTTCTTCAAGTTGCTTGTGGAGAAGGGTCCAAATGTTGTGGAGGTATTTGTGTTTCTTGTTGAAGATACGTTGGTTTCTGCTCCTTCTGTATTGCCCATACCAAAAGCCTTAGGGTTAGTCTTGACAATTATTAAGGAGAGGACTTTGATAGGAGCTTTTGGGCCAAGTTTTGAGATTAAGGACTACATCTCGGTAGTCTATGTTATGCTATTAAAGCCTATTGATATTTTGAGCCACCAACTATGAGCTAACTTGCAGGTGCCTAGTCAATTTTCAATAGTTTCATGTTGTTGTTTGTAGATGGAGCACCATGATGATCCGTCATATTATTTTTTATTTAGATTCTCCAAGTTAGGATTTTTCATCTGGATAGTAGTCAGAGGAAAAAAGATACCTTGGTCCATAGTCTTGAATTCCATAAATGATCTAGGGGATCAAAAATATGCTAAAAAATCGAAGTGCTCAAAATTGCTCGAAAACTAGTTACAAATCATAGATCTTGTCATTATGATTCCAACGATGCTTGAATTGCCTCAATATGACACCGTATGTGAAAGTGATCACATTCTGAAGTTTTTGACAAATAACTAAAAGGTCAACTTGTAGGGTTGACTGAGCTATTGATTGGTCAGGTCATACAATGATGTGGTGCTAACGTCAACAGGATGACTGGAAATGTATAATGGTCAAACAAGCCAATCTCGTGCTGACACGTAGCAAGTCATGCAACCGTGCGGTGGCATATTTTTATTGGTTGTTTGGTTTTTAGGTGGACCAACCAAGAGGCGTCACATGGCCCTTAGTTTATGCGCAAAATTTTGGTATGGAGATCGGTCGACCCTATGAAATTGAACCCACGACCTCACGGTTACAAATCTATCGTCGAAGAATTACACCACAATAGTGTCGCTTGTTATACAAAGGGCACCATTTCTATTTCAATTAATATGGTTTTGGTGTTGGTGGAGGGGGCAAAGCACATGGCCCCAACCTCGAGACATATGGCGTGACCGAGCACTGAAGCAAATGAGGTTGGCGGTAAGCCCTGGCATCAAGTCCCATTCAATGACATGTAACAATGATGAAGGCGGAGAGAGAGGGGGCGAGTGGTTAGCCCAACCCCTGGTTCTACATGTTGCATATAACCACCATCGTTAACGAGAGGGGTGGAGCGCGAGGCACCCTACCCGTGCCCATACTCGCGGACACATTGCCCACGCCCCTGCCCGTGGGCACATTTCCCACATATGACCAGGTGCGACGAAGCCGATGGGCACGTGGCCTCTGACCCATGCCATGGCTATATGGACTACCACATTATTGTTTAAAAGGGAAAAAACATAGGTCATGAGAGTCAAGTTAACGACCCAACAAAATGCACCATTTTCAATGGAATTCTTATCACACTCATGCTGAATTATTGCGTGACGGTAAGTTGCCAAATGAGGAATTTGTTTCCTAGTTTGCCATCTTTGTGAATTTGCAGGACAGATAATAGAGAAACGAGTAAGGAGGCCTATCTTGGCTATTTTCAGCCTTTTTGAGCCCAAGAAGAGCCTACATAGGGGTTTTGGGTGTACTAGACATAATCACAACATTATTGTTGTGATTTGAGCATTGTATGTTGATGTAATTTACTTTTTGAGCATATAATATAAAAGGAGAACATTGGAAGCTGCACTTGGAGACGTAGCCCAGGAGGGGTGAACTTCGTTATCAAATTACTATTTGTATGATGCTGCATATTGTCTATTTTTCTCTGGTTATATATGCAAAACTTAACTAAAAATTACTAAGTTTATGTACTTTTACAATTTTGATCCATTTCCCACAAGGCATAAACTTACATGAAAACTTTTTCAAGAAACTTTAGGTTTCTACTTGCAGATCAATAAATCCTTACAAAAGTGATATGGGTCATTTGAGAGAGTTGGTCGAGAGAGGATGTAATCTTCTTTGACTATGAAAGTTTGTATCGTTTTGTATCCCCATTTAAAGGTGTCAGATCCTTCTTTCTTTTTTATTTACCTTTTATTATGTTTGAGCAGTTGAGTGTCTTCCTGTTAACCTTCTTCCTACCAGGTATTTTTGTGTATCTAGTTGCAAGTGGGGGTGGATTATGCCTCAATCCAGTAGTGACTAACATGTGTTCGCCCCTCACATTGGGCCTTGGCTTGAATTGAGGTGAGCTGAATTAGAACAAAATTTGTGTAATTGATGCTAGGATTCTTCCCAAAACCTTGTAGATTAATCATTTCTCATTTCCCAAAAGCAATGTGATTGAGCAACTGCTTTGTTAGAGCTAGCCATGTTCCATATCAGAGAACCTTACGAAGTGGAGGCAATGTGGACAAGATTATTTTTTTGTCTTTGGCATATTTCATATGCCATAGGTGTGTCCATGGTTCAGTGGGGTATATAACCCATCTCCATTGTATTTTGGCTCCCATAACTTTGTTGACTATTTCGGGATCACATAAGTTGGCCAAGATTTCCTTATGCCTCTACTAAGCATAACATTTCCCATTTGACTAGAGGCCATTTTTGCTAAATAGAGTATAGATCAATCTGAAGTATGGATCTAAAATGAGCTAAGAGGGATCAAATTTCTTCACTTGCAAACTTCTTTACAGTACAAAATACAATGTGTTATTTTTCATTGTTTAAATTATATTTTGAATGCTAAATAGAATATATATAGGACCAAATAAATGCTTTAACCATGAAAACTTAATTTTTCATTATATATACATAATTTTTTTTTAAATGATATACAATATATATGTAATTGACATTAAAATATTTTACATAACATGTACATCGAGTCATTTTTATCAAGTAAATTAAAACAGTTTTTTTATTATTAATATATTTTTAAGTATGTGTCAATATTAATTTGTATTAAAATATTTTATTGATAACCCACATTGAATATGTTTTTATATACAACATTATGTTTTTATGAATGGTGAAAATGTGAAGTTGGGTTACACTTTTTGCCCTTTTTTGAGAAAAAAATTTCATTTTTTTCGGTTCTTCAACTTTCTGCAAACTATAACAATTTTTCTGTGTAGAATTTCATTTTGCGATAAAAATAAAAGTTGTGAGAAATTTTGTTAGCTTTCTATTACTTATTTTTTGAAATTTTTTTATGCAGATTTCATATGTCAACTTAGCGTTTCTTTGAGTGTGTGTTTCTTAACAGTCAAAGGATTCATAAGAAGTCATGTTAAGTCGCAATGCTGTATTCATTGAAAATTTGTGTTTTTGAAAAAACAAAATGTGTTACAACAATACAGACAGAGTCTACTTTGTTTTTGTCATATTCACAAAGCCAATGGATGCATATCATAATTACTAGAATTTTTTGAAGTGGTCCAATACGAAAAACTGTGTATTTTGGATATGTTTCGCGTGGCAAGAAATTTCTTAACATATAAGTTATAAACTAAAAATATAAAAGCTACCCATTAGAGTCGACGGACCAATGTAATGCCCCATAATTTTTTCAATTTTTTTTACAATGCTAGAGATACAAAAATTTGATTTGACTAATCAAATGATCTGAAATTGCTTCATAACTTCCATTTTATTACAAAATTAATTAAAATTAGTAAACGTTCATGAAATTCCATAAAAGTTATATTTCCCCCGTACTTGATTCAATTCTGGAAATGCTTTAATCTGGTTCCCTAATCATTTTTACTCATAACCTTTTTCATGGCTTAACATCTAAAGTTATAACTGCCTTGAGGCTGCTTTCCACAATAAGACGCATAGTTCTACGACTATACTCGCTTATGAGTTGCTAAATCAACGTTCTTAATAGTGTGCCGAATTTCTTCTAGAAAAAAAAAATGATCGACCATTGTGTTATCCTCTGTTACCTAAAGTTGTGGAGCTGTGAAAAACACATTTACGCCATGTAGAAACTTTTCGCCGCGAAATGATTCACAATTTTCACACATTTCGCACTTCATCTCATTTTACAAAGACTTGGTTTGGGTTCAAAAACTTTTCTTCAAAGTTTGGGTTTAAAGAACTTTTTTGGAAGACATTTTTTGGAGGCAACCTGATTTTTCTTGGAGGTATGTACGTGTTTTGTGTTGAAATAAATCTTTTGAGCTTCTTTGTTCAAAAACGTTTCTTCAAAGTTTGGGTTTAAAGAATTGGGTTTAAGAGCATTTCTTGGAAGCAAATTGATTTTACAATTTTGGATTTAAAGAATTTTTTTCGAAGACATTTCTTGGAGGTGGCGTGATTTTTCTTGGCGGTATGTACGTGTTTTGTGTTTTTTAAAGTGTGTGTTTTGGATTGGATTACGTATTTTTTACAAAAAATTTACACTGAATTTTTTTTAAAATTTTTTTAAATTAAATCTTTTGTGATATTTTTTGTAATTAAGTTATTGTCTAATTTTTTGAAGGAAATTTTTTGAACTTCATACCCTATTATCATGGGAAATCGAAGAACTTGTGCGAGAAAATATGATCGAAAAAGAGACCCCGAGGCACGTAGAGAAGAGACGAGACAATATCGCAAAAGAAAGTTAGAAGCCCTCTCAAATATTGAAGAGGAAAATCAACCTCAAGCTGAAATTGAAGCAGGTATGTAAATGTAAATATTATGATCTATTGATATATATTTAAAATTTTCCCAATGTAAAATGTGAAGCTTAATTTTTATTTGATGAACTAGTTTGAAAAATATTTTGTTTGATGTAAACAGACAGAGATATTCCTCAAAATATTGAAGAAGAAAATCAACCTCAAGCAGAAATTGAAGCAGGTATGTAAATGTAAATATTATGATCTATTAATATATTTTTAAAGTTTTCCCAATGTAAAATGTGAAGCTTAATTTTTATTTGATGAACTAGTTTGAAAAATATTTTGTTTAATGTAAACAGACAGAGATACTCCTCGGCACGTAGAGAAGAGACGAGACAATATCGCAAAAGAAAGTTAGAAGCCCTCTCAAATATTGAAGAGGAAAATCAACTTCAAGCAGAAATTGAAGCAGGTATGTAAATGTAAATATTACATGATCTATTGATATATATTTAAAATTTTCCTAATGTAAAATGTGAAGCTTAATTTTTATTTGATGAACTAGTTTGAAAAATATTTTGTTTGATGTAAACAGACAGAGATATTCCACAAAATATTGAAGAAGAAAATCAACCTCAAGCAGAAATTGAAGCAGGTATGTAAATGTAAATATTATGATCTATTAATATATTTTTAAAGTTTTCCCAATGTAAAATGTGAAGCTTAATTTTTATTCGATGAACTAGTTTGAAAAATATTTTGTTTAATGTAAACAGACAGAGATACTCCTCAAAATATTGAAGAAGAAAATCAACCTCAAGCAGAAATTGAATCGGGTATGTAAATGTAGATATTATGATCTATTGATATATTTAAATTTTTCCTAATATTTATTGACATATTTATTAATTTAGTTATTTATTGAATATGTACTATTTTTTCGAATATGTACAGATGAAATCACTATCGATAATGAGATGTTAGAAAATGTCGACACTCACACATATGGAGATAAAAAACCTGACCATGTTATACGATATCATGTCGATAGAATTTTTGAAAAATATTTCAAAAATGAGCAAGTGACAGTTCAAGCTCAAATGTTGAAAGGTCTCCTATTATTAAGGAAATTAAAAGAAGCGACGACACTATTGGGTATTCGAAAATCAACCAAAGATTAAAAAAATGAAAGAAGAGGTGATAAAAAATATGAGTAGTGCTATAGAGTCAATTAAGAGATCTAGAGATAAAGATGTTTCAAATATACGTAGAGGAATACAGATGGCAATGGTTTCATCAAGTACTCAAGAGAATCGTTTGATAACATCTATGGCACGAGCACTGGGAACCTCGCGAAAAACTCTGCACAAACATCGAAAATTTCGACTGCAAATAGATGTAAATGATGAACTCGCTTGTTGGAGAGCTATTTGTAGGCAACCATACAAAGATAGACTTGGAGAAGATGTTGAAAAAATAATATATGAATATTGGAAGAACAATTCGCGTGTTTCACCGACTGCAAGACATGTGATGCGAAGAAGAATAGCACGAAATCAATACGAAGAACATGAAAAACGTCTCTTGGAAACCACTCAAATAGAGTTATTCAACAAGTTCAAAGAAGAGAATCATCAAATTCATGTTTCACTTAGTGCTTTTGTTCAACAAAAACCATGGTATGTAAAACCTATCACCGTACGCGACACTTGTTGTTGCCGTTATCATGTGGAATTTGAGTTATATTATGACACATTCCTTGATTTCGGTAGAACATTATGGAAGGATTCACCTCCTCCTTCCACTATCCACGAATTCATATCTCAAATTCTATGTGAAAGAGAAAGCGATGAACTATTTTACAAAAAGAAATGTGTTGGTGGTAAAAAATGTGATGATTGTGGAAATTTGACTAAATTTCAAAAAAAATATTGTATTGATATAAATGATCAATCATTGTCCAACATGAAAGTGAAATGGAAGAGATATGAATATATCGGTACATCGATTCAAGGTGCAAATAGTGTTAAAAGAATCGAATTACGAGAAGACAAAATTTTTCTGATAGACTTTTTGAGAAAGTTTGAGGCAGAAATTTACAAATACACCAAGCATTCCCATAGAGCTCGATGGCAAGACTTGCAATTCAAAAAATCTCGTGAAGTTTTTCCACCAGGGACCATTTTGTCAGTGATTGATTTTGCATAAAACTACACATTTGTTCCACAAAAGAAATTCAGAGTGAATACTATCACTCTGACCAAGTCTCCATGCTCGTCCATATTCTATATAGACATGCTGAACAAAATGTCGATCATATAGAAAGCACGAGTGAAAATCGACATATCATTAAATAATATCACTTTTATATCAGTGACGATCGTACACATGATACATGTTTTGTACAACATTGTTTTGGAAGAATTTATGATTCATTGAAAAATCGTGAAATAACATTCAATGAACATTGGATATGGTCAGACGGATGCGCAGGTCAATTCAAATCTGCACGATCATTTTTTTGGTTGTGTTGTCTTCATAAGAAAACCCGCATTAAACATTGTTGGAATTTCTTTGAGACTGGCCATGGAAAAGGAGAACATGACAGTGCAGGAGCATGCATAAAACGAGTACTTCGAAGATATCAAATGAACCACTCTGCACGCCGACTTGTGAACGCTAAAGAAGTTGTTCAATGGTGCAAAACTGCTCTAAGCCATGAGATTAACCCATCAAGAGAAGTGCGAAGGTACATTCAATTTAATTTATATTTGAAATCTAATTTTAAACATTGTACATTTATCATGCAATGATTATTTTTAATTGTATTTTGATATCATATTTACAAATTCTTTTTCTAATTTTCCATATAAATGTTTTTCTGGCATATTGGAATCGAAGACGTAGATAGATCAATTGGAAATGACGTTGAAACAATAAAAGGGACTCGAAAATTGCATTCAATTCAAACAAAGTTGTCCATAAATGTGTTTGCATTGGATAAAAGAAAATATTCTTGTTTTTGTGATGTTTGCATAGACAACACAAAATCCAATGACGTTTGTGAAAAAAAAAATGTATGTGAACGATTGGAAACATACAGAGCTAAATACAAAGGGAAAAATGTCTGTTGCAATGTTTGAAGAAATGCAATCAGAGGAAACTACAATATCATCCGATGGTGATCGAGTTTCTGATCTTGTTAGAGAAGGTAACATTTGAATTAGTTTCTAATGATTTAAAGATCTAGAAATAAATTTAAATATGCATAATTAAATATTAAATTTATTTTGTTGTGCAGGAGATGTTTTTGCTGTAATTGCACCTATTGACAATGATGAAAATGTGAAGTATTATTTGATGCGTTGCACTGAACGAAAAATGAAATTATTACAAGACTATAATGATCATGGATTTCAGTATGGCAGAGGGTCTATTATACTGAAAGGTTATTTTTTCAAACAAACTCGTCAAAGTGGAGACTTTGTTTACTTTGAAGACTATGAACCTGATTCCATAAGTTTTAAATATAGTCACTTGGTGTGTGCAGCACGCATCAAGTTGATAGAAGTTCAATCAAAGAAAAAATCGAAAATTAAGAAATGGAAAATGTCAAAATCCGATCATGAATGGATTATTAAGGATGTAATTCCATTAGAATTTTTTTGAGTGAAGTGTCCAACAATTTATTATCTTTGGATTAAATATGTTTTAGAACTTCCAGTACTCAACTAAAAATTGAGCTGCTTATGTTATTTGTGGTTTGCACATGTTACAAATTGTTTGGGTACAAGCACGTGCTCTAGTATCAACTGAAAGTAGTTTTTTCTATACATGTGCATTGATGAAAAATGTTATATGTATTGGATATATATATATATATATATATATATATTCTAGAATGAAATTAATTGTTCTTGTATATCAATAACCGACCATATGGTACAAATTATTTCACTTTATTTTGTAAGGTCAGATTCGGTCCCCATATGGCCTAGCCTCCAAGGGACGAGATAACAAGTGGTTGTCCCTACTTGCCCGAATCTCAGCTTTTAAGTACAATTTTACTGTTTATGTTAGGCATCTTACATGATGTCCTAGCCAAAGATAGATTCTCTTTGTTTCAAGTTTCCGATAAAAGTTGTCACCGAATGACCTGCTCGAACTCTTGTAGTAAACACCATACCTTATCTCTCTTGCTCTCCAATATTATTAGGTTTAATTATTATAACACAAAAATCGTTCTACATTGTCAATAATTTTTTGCGCTTACACTGAAATCAATGAACACTATTAATCCATTGACTTTACAAGTAATGTACCATCATACATGCAATTATATCAAATTAGAAATCAACATATACAATGAAATCAATGGGGATTGTCTTGTTACAACACTACTACATTTGGCGCAAATTCCGACACTTGGTTCCGACGCTTTTGACCAAATGTCGGAAATTTCCCCAAATTTTTTCCATCCCACCCGAAACCGTCGCTATACCGACGTTTATAGAAAAGTGTCGCAATACCGACACTTAGAAAAGTGTCACAATTGCGACGTTTGGAGGAAGACGTCGCAATTGCGACATTATGGCCCAAAGCGTCGCTATTGAGACGACTTAAATCGTCGCAAGTGCGACACAATGTCTAGGTGTCGCCACTGCGACGTTTAAGTACCAGTCGCAATAGCGACACTTTTTCCGCCGTCGGTAAAACGACACTTATATGCGCGCCACCTAAAAATACGAAACTTATATGCGCGCTACATAAAAATTCGAAACATATATGCGCGGTACATAAAAATGATTTTATTGTTTCGTATGCGTCGGAAGAGCTACATTAACGTGTGATATGATGCGCACGTTCGCGCTCCACTCTTGCAGAACAACATTCGCCCTCAGCTCTTGCAGAACAGCATTTGCCCTCAATATTCGCGCTCAGCTCTTGCAGAACAGCATTTTC